>OY735200.1:59737661-59852661 GCA_963457665.1 Thysanoteuthis rhombus
TAAGCCTTGAAACATATGCCTTCCTCTCGAAAACCAACACACACACACACACACACACACACACACACACACACACACATATATTGCTAAAGCGGAAAGGAAAATAAGCGTCTGTCGATATTAGCTACTCATTGTTTGCGTTTGCATTTATTACTCCCAACATGTCCAACTCTTGGAATATAAATAACAGAAAGTTTACTAAATCAGTCCAGTTGCCGAGAAGATCACTTATCATCACAGTCACTTGTTCCATCAGAGCCAAGATAACCCAAATACATCTCGCAAGGCATTTGCTCGTAGCACAATGGTTAGTGCACTGGATCTAAACGACAAGAATCAGTGATGAATCTCTCATTTGGTGCCCTCAAAACTTGATGTTTATCTCAGATTTCTTATGAATAACTAAATCTCGTGGTTAACGCGTTAGTCAAATGAATATAAGTTTGTTTTGCCCTAAAATCCACCAGAAAAATCGAATAGCAATGGTTGGGCCATTTTGCAAAATAGATCAGACAACCGTAGGACACCACGACTCACAACGTGGATCCTCGGAGACCATATGTGAAATTATGACCGGCAAAAATAAAATGTCATGACTATTTAGACAGGTTCAGGAGATATTGACGCCGCAAAACTGACAGTCGAGAGGTCTGACAGATCTTGAGAAAGTTCTACGTCCAACGACGAACGTTAAAAGCCTGACGATGATAATGTCAATTGGAAAGAAAAATTAAGAACATCAATACGATATCAGGTTATGTCAGTGAATAGCGTAGATATTTACTAAACCTTGCTTAGTCTGGTACCCGAGCCTCAGTTTTCTTACAGTACCTGATGCTCCTAAATATCCACTCATCTTAGCACCGAGTAAGCATATCATTGCTTAACTTAGTGACTTTATCGTAAGCTCTGAGAATAGTGTGGTGATAGATTGTAGCGCCACTGGATGATGCTCAAATCTACACAAGAAGAAGACCGGCCCTGCACAATCTTAATAATTGCGACCATATCGATTGATCATTTCCAAAGTTAAGGTTTGGAATTAGTCCTTTCTTTCCATCATAAACATTCTCATCATCGTTGCAATAGAAATAAATCTTCGGACGAAAATTCCTTGAACTCTATTTAGCATTTTACCACCGACGATTTCATTGCGGGTATTTGTCAAGTTCAAGTTTATAGAGCTGGACTGGGTTTCAATTAGCTTGTTTTAACTGCGTTCGTCTGTGGGATGTGGAATCGGAGGTGTGGCTGGCTATTGACACTGATCAAAAGTGTTAGTCGTAATAGGAATGCGAAGAGCGTTTTTAAACATAAAAATCATAGTCTTCACGATGTTAGGTAAAAAAAGGAAGAAACCAATTGTGGGATTTGGCAAACAACAACTGAGAAGAGTGATGAGTATAGTGAATTTTAGTCGTGCCTGTCACACTTATATTGACTTGAGAGGTCTTTATCATGATAAATGAATGTAATAAGAGCCATGCCTGTCACACTTATGTTGCACTAAAGAGGCCTTTGTTTTAACATATATAATCTGACCTTGAGAAATGCATAGGATTCATAAGAAATAGTTAATATACATATAAGTAAACAGCATAATACATATGTATTGATTGGAGATAATGACAATTCGAACTATGGGTAACTTCTTTAGTTGGGAAATGAATAGCGGGATGAATGTTGGTAGACAAAGGATTTTGTCTCCTCCTGGTTTGGTGTTGGTGGCAACGTCATTTGAGGTGTGGAAGGAGAAAAGAAGATGTACGAAGAGAATGCACACCAAGTATGAACTTAGATGCAGAGATAAAACAAAGTAAAAAAACACATATAAGGATTTGGATGGACAAATAAGACATACATTTAATAGAAGGACACTAATGACAAATGACGAATGAAAATGAAGTACATATAAGGAAAACATAAATGTGATCGATCGCGTATAGAGATGAGAAGGGATAGAGCTTTCTTGTCCTTGATAGTACTAGCGTCGGAGTCGAAGCGGATTGTCTGAACTGCTTATGAATCGGTATGGCTTGGATCGTACCAACGAATACGTGGATATCGGTTTTGTGAGCGAGCCGGTCTGCCAAGTATGCGTGAACTTGGGGGCTATTCTCTGACGCTTATAGACAATCGACAGACACATCATGAAAGACAGAAAACAGAGTTTTATCCATGCGTATTTCCCGAAGCGAAAAAAATTAGGAAAGATCGTTGTGACAATCGGATAGTAAAAAAGCCTTGCCATTTCATTCACGAGAGCGATATACGCGTTTGGAGCATGTGGTGAAGACATGGTGGCGTAGCTGTGTAGCTGTGCGTATGTTTGATGCCTCGACATCAGTGAAGTGAAATGGGCAAAGATAATACTGAGATAGGTCACGGTGGAAAAATGGTTAAGATCAGATCGGCCGGGCAATCGGCAAAATGATAACGATCTTAGAGAGGAGGAAAGAGAGAGAAAGAGTAGCCGGCAACAAGTGCCGGGGCCAAAAGTGTAACCAGTTAGGGGTGCCGGCGCACTGATCTTTGGACCATGTGCGTCCAGGATTTTTATAGGGGTCATCGTCGGAAGTGACTTTTTTGATATCTAGCAAAAAGAAGAGTTTCATATTTAATTCCTAACTAAAAGTATAGGGGTCGCTATAGAACTAATATGATATCATCGAAGTATTATTGGATAGAGTTAAACTCTTTTTAGATTATTCCTTAAACAATATATCGGTTCTGATGATTTTTCATCTAATATTACCAAAGAATTATTTGCACACTTATGATAACCGACAAATTCATAGAATAGTATTAAATAAAAAGCAAAGGGATTTAGATTTAGATCTTATTCAACCCAATTCGAATTAATTTTTTCTTGAAGACGAAAAAGAAGGTATTCAATTTCGGAAAGTTTTAATCAATGGTCTAAAAGTTATTGAATTATCTTGAATAAAAATCGTTTTAAGCAATTTGATCGTGGAGAATCAAACATTTCAACCTTTCTCTCGAACGGTCGGTTTTGTACATGTTCTGGTTAGTTGGACTCCAAATCAGTCGAATTGTTAAATTTCAGCAACTTTACCCCAAGAACGAGCATATGCTGTTAAAAGTTTGAAATATGAAAAATCGCCATGTAGAGCATAGCATTTGGGGTCTATTTCTTTAGTACCAACTTTAGATCAACAATTTCATAGACAATAGAAATCGATGTTTCAATTTATCTCGTTAAACACCCCTAAGCTTAGGGGGTCATGGTTGGAGTTTTCGTTCACAGAATGAGGACAAGGCCTTCTGTTCCTTTTCAGCTAGAAAAAGAAAATGCAATCTAATCTTTTATTTTTATTTTTAGATCTCTGTAGTTCTAAATTTGGACGTCAACATTTGAAAGGAAAAGTCCCACAACTGCACCACCTCTACCAACGCCATTGTTCTTCGTGTTGTGACAAGGTTGGTCATAAGCAAACATCTAGTCGCTCATAAATGATTGCCCAGAAGCGGAACTACTTTAATTTATCTATTTAAAAAAAAATGAAAACGTACATAGTGAAAAAAAAAGGGGAAAAAAATAAAGATAGAAAGAGCAGGAAAGAAGGAGAGACAAATGTCGCAGAATTTACCAGTCGTAATGTTTAATAAAAGCTGTCTGTTCTTCAATGTTTACTTACCTGCCCAATGTATTATCGTAAGCAATTTTCCCCTCGTTTGTTTATGCTAATGCGAATAGGTGTCACTTGATGAACTTCCTTTTTGTGTTGTTCATTTTTAGTTTGCCACCGGAGGAAAACCAAGAATAAGGTTTCTTTTTTTCTTTTCTTTTTAAAGATCTTCTAATTGTTTATTTTAGGAGATGGCTAGGGAGGCTAGATGTGAGCAGGTAACTAGATACGGCTTTTAAGCAGAAACAACATGTCACTATATTTAAATAGACGTTGCATAGTTGGTCCCAAGCAAAGTAACTACTTTTCCTTCAAACAACAAATAAATTCAAGCATATCCAACTGAATTCGAATAAGTTAAATGAACTATTCATTACAAGACACTACAAGTGTCTCTCAGATGATAGGTAAGAAGATAGCTTCATGGAAATATAAATGGTATTTTTCAACGAATCTTGAAAAGTGGGAGACATTTTCAGATTCCACAAATCGAGAAATCAGCTTGATATGTTTATTTTCAACCAGATTGACCCACGCTTTCAAAGACACGACAAGATTCAGAGATATTCTAAAACAATCATTATTGTTATTATTGTCATCATATGAATCCATTGAGTTGTCACTCCGAAAATGATCAGATGTGTTTTACCAGAAATCAAGGGGCTGCAAATCTCCTCAATACTCCAGGACTCTCCTCGGTGTTCCAGCTGATTTTAGTAGTGCTGTTGTCTTGATGGTTTCAGCTCTTCCCTGGATTTCCAGTTCCTCCAGCCCCATTGCTAGGTTCCCCGGGACTGTTCATAAGATCCCGACCACGATTAGTACTACTGCCACCTTCATGTTCCATAGCCTTTCTAGTTTTCTGACAAGGTCAAGATACTAACCCAACCTTTCCCTCTCTTTCAGCTTCACCCTATGACCTACTGGGACTGCGAATTCTAACCTGACACATTATTTTCTTCTTCTTTATGATTACTAGATCTGATCCTCTGGCCTAGATTGGGAGATCTGTTTGAATCTAAAATTCCCATGTGATACATTTAAGTGTTCCATTCCCGAAGACAGATTCTGGCCCGTGCATATACCTTTGGTCTGTAAGGTAAAACACAGTCGTCCTCACAGTTCCCGGTGGATCAATCTCACAACCCAGTCACGTCTGCTTTTGGACCCCTTCTGGTCTAATTTTCTGCATTTGCTTATCATATGGTTGGTTGTCTTCTCTTTAATTCACATGATCAGCATTTGTTACTCTCCTAGCTTAATCTCGATGTACGTGGGTATCGCGACGTTCATCTTGTTTCCTCAGTGTAACCATTTCCAATGTAGATTCATTTGCAATTCATTGAGTTTGTTTTCTGAAGTGATCGTACAGTTGTTTCCCTTCCATATTTTGGATTCCCTTTTTCGTGTTTGTTCTTGTTTTGTACGTTGAGATTTCGTATCAGTTGTATCTAGTTGCACTCGCTTGAGATCAAGTGGCAGCAAGTTTCTAGAATAACACGACACTCTTTCTAGTGTTCTCGCTACTTTCAGTAATGCTGTCGTCTGGATGATTCCGATTCTTTCTCGTATTCCAAGTTCTTCAAATCTTTATCTTTGAGACTTGTGTCAGGACGGTTCCAAGAGCACCGATAATTACTGATTCCATTGTCACCTTCCATGAGTTCCTCCGTTCTCTGCCAAAATGAAGATAATTCCCTTGTTTTTTTATTCTCTTTTAATGTCATTCTTTGGCTCGCTGGAACACCGACATTCACTCTCTGACGAAACTTATCGGTTTATTCTCTAGCACAACTCCTGGTTTGAGCACATACCGCTAGTTAGCATGGCAAAATTTCAGTAGTTTGCATAATTCCCAGTGAATCATAATTTCCACTCAGTCATGCCTGATCTTGTACCCCTTTGAGCTAGTTAAGAATGAAGTGTCCAATTCAGAATACATCGGCAACATTTACTATTCCACTGTGTCCATAGGCATCCGCTGCCACTTTTCCAGTGAGGTGTTAGGGGGAATATATTTCCAAGGGATGGGGATATTTTTGAAACATATCTTATCGGTAACCCTGTTACCAGCGAAAGATATTACCATTTTTTTTTATATGAATGCATTAAGTTGGGTTTATACGAAACGATTGTACAGCATCATTATCCTTTACTGTCTACAAGGTCCATCCTAGCTTTAATATAGTTCGATCTTATATACTCGCTCGGGGATGCTATTAACAGAACACATTCATATGCATTTTAAACTAGAAAATCTGAAAAAGTTAGGAAAATTGATAGAGAAAAAAATTGTATGAACAAAATAGATAAAATATCATTGTGTAACCTAAACTTTGAGGTTATACAACAGAAGAACCAAAATCTGAGAGTTTTTCAAAAACTCACTTGAGAAAAGTTGCGGAACCTTTTCTCCCAATCATTTTAATGCTCTTTTTGTAATTGTATGTTCTTCTGTGCATGTGCAACAAGTTGAGCAGAACCAAATAAAATAGCCAAAAGTAAGGATTTGAACCCCGAGTCAGGCGAGTCAAAGTAACATTTTTTTTATTCAAATTGCTTTCATCTTGATTTCAATTGTTACATTTTTTCGTTAGTCCCCACCACAAACCATATTTTTGCTGCAGATATAAATAGAAGAAAGCTAGAGACATTTCGGCAACCCGGCTGTCATTATCTCATCAAGAAAATACCCAAGGATTAGAGTTAGGGGTCAGGGCAACAGTTGGGTATGTGCTGGAGGGTTTTAAGTTTTTTCATTTACATGTACGTAGCAAACAAAAATACGATGATCTATAATTATTTAGTGTAGTGGGGACTTACGGAAAAGACCCCAGTTGCTTTTTTATCGCCACTCTCAGATCGTCTCTGAAAGTTGCGATAAAAAGCAATTAGCATTAAGATGAAGGAAATACTAGTCGAAAGATTGATAATAACACGCTGTATCGTCCTCAATCATGTTTACAACGTATCCAACTTAAACTGAGATTTATAACAGCAATTACACTCAACCGTAGATAACAAAGGTTCGAGTGATTTATTTCAACATAAATTGTAAATTTTGCGAACCTCGATTAAAGAACTCCTACCTCAGTCCAACAATAGTTGTTAAATTTACATGAATAAATGCAACGACTGTTATGAGACAGAAGTATTTTTTTTTACTCCTGTTCATACTGGATTTCAATGTGATCAGCCTTGCTCATTCGATACTTTTTGGGGGGATCCTTGATGGTATTTTTTCCCTCTTTTCATTTATAGAAATACTATTTTCCTCCATTAAAAAAAGTCTCTGCTTAAGAAACTGAAGGCAATATCACAATGAAAAGCTTTCAAAAAAACTTCACTTTGCTCCCGAGGAAAACTTGCAGAAAAAGCAGGATATTCACGAATTCTCAAAGATGTAAATGTAATTTCTGATAATTAAGTTGTACCTAGGCACTTTCTCTTGCTAGTGTTGTAAAGTTTTAGATTCAGAGTTCTATTGTTTGATGCAAACTTTTACCATCCGAGAATAGCATTCAATTTTGTAGATTTTCCTCGGTCTACAGTATATATTTGTGTGTGTGTGTGTGTGTGTGTGTGTGTGTGCATGTGTGCGTGTGTGTGTGTATGTGTGTGTGAGAGAGAGAGAGAGAGAGACACACACACACACACACACACACACACACACACACACAGAGACAGACGATCGCAAGTTTTGAATTTTGTGAGAAAAAAAAAAGTTATTCACTGGCTGCATTTCAAGGATATCATTTCCAGAGTAGCATATTGAAAATCTTCATTTTGATTCAAGGTGGATGAAGAATTAACTCCCAATAAGAAATTATTTACGTTAGACAAAACTTATTTTTGTCCTTGGAGTGGTAAAATTATTTCTGCGAAGGACAGAAGGGAAATAGCACACATCACTGTATAGTCCAAAGTAAAGCTATCGATCAATGAATAATAAAGTTGTTTCCAAGGGAGCCCCCCCCCATCTTTTCACCCATCCTGTACATTGTACGACATGAACACCGAGCAAGATGTGCCAGTGTTGAAGCCATGGTCTATTATCAATTGTTTTTTTTTCCTCTTTTTGCTTGTATTTCCGTTTGTAGTATCAGTTTTCACTCCAAAAAATCAATTCAGTAAAGGGTAAAATCTGACCATCGATGAACTTGATGCCAGTTTGTAATTACATACACCTGAAAACTTTTCAATGCAGTCATAATATAAGCAGTTTTGTGGATAATATCACCAGATTTTCATGTTAGGGAAATAACATTTTAGAGTCAATCGATAAACACTTTCAGGCGTAATGGCCAGGAACCTCGTCTCGTTGACCAAAACTACTTGAATAGTGAGTTCGATTCTCACTGGGCATCCAACAACGTGGACTTGTGCTGGGAAGTGTTTAGGACACCTCACCGTGGATTAGTGGTTAGCAAGCTGGTCTTGCAGACCATTGCTACCTTGGCGAGTTTTATCCTTACTGTAGGCCCAGCATTTATGGTCTTGTCAGATCAAGCTAATCTTAATAAATATTGATAACCAGTTTGAGATAAACTTCATTGCTGTATCAAATAGACTGTTCAGCAAAATGTTGTGGTTCGATTCCAGACAGTGTATAAAGCAAAACCTTACATCATATTTATGACTAAAAAGCAGCACGTCTATTATGTCACTTGACAGGGTGATCAATTAAACAATTTGAAAAAGGGTTGGTCAATGAATGAGTAACTTTTTCTTACCTTTTTAGGGTTACGATCATTAACAAATAAAATAAAACAAACGTGAATGCTGATGAATGAAAACTAAGGGACAATTTTGGCAAAAGCTCTCATCGTAAATTGGCCCCCCCAACAAAAACTCATTTTAGGTGGGAGTGAAAAAAATTTTTTTCTTAATTCATTGAAGTGGGCGCTTGTGCAAAATTTCAAGTTTCTACAATATGGACGGTTAGGATTGGATGAAGTCCGGATAGATACATAAATGCATGTAAATGTCAGAACACACGAATAACCTTAACCCAGCAACAGAGATCAATCCAGTTGTTTTTGGTAGCGGTGACTGATAATGAAAGTAAAGTAATACAAAGAGTGAATGCATTTGAGAAGTATTTGACTTATGGTAATTAAATTCGGGCCTTTTTGTTAATCCCCACCAAAAGCTCACGTCCATAATTTCATAGAACTAAAAAAAAAGATGAAGTTGTAGTTTCTTTTTCTCGCCGAAAAAGATTCAAAATGCTAGTTTGTTTACATTAAAGCCAACTATGAAAATAAAACCCCAAAACTCTATCTTCAAACCCTGCGGGACGACTAACGAAATAAACATGATTCTGGTTATGCAAGTTTTGGCCCAACGAAATGTTCAATAATGATATGCCTTATTCTGTTATAAGCCACTTCTTCGGACAAAACAGGAAAATTCTGATAACTTGAATTAAATTAAAAAAGTATACTATTCTAATCGTCCTGAAGAGAGTTTGAGGAGGCTCTGATTCTCCAAAGTCAAATTATTCTTAAAATTCGACCTCAAACTAACATTAAAAATTGAGTTTCAGGTCAGTGAGAGAAAAATGCAACTGGATCCTTTTCTTTCTTTTCAGACTTCCTTGCCCTAAAATTATGGCCGTTAGTTCTTGAAGTAACGAAAAAGCCACAAATTTTCATCTTTTTAGCACTGCAAAGTTGGTGAAAATTGAATTAACTTTCATGTGTAACAAAGAGGTTTATTTTGCCTGTCAGTGTCCTCTTACGCCGTTTTTTCACGGAATATACTTAGCTGTATTTATTAATGTCAAATTCTATTACTCTTAGAGAGGGATTATCATGAAAAGAGTTAATACTTTCAGACAACTAAATACTGCAGCAGCGGCAGCAGCAGCAACAACAACAACAACAACAACCACCATAACAACAGTAATTCACATATACAAACGCAATGGGCATCCATATATGAGTACTCTCCAAAAAGAGATCGAATTTTCAAGACAGCACACTAATGAGCCGCTTTAGCGTGCGCACTACCAGTGAACATGCTAAAACGTCTCATTTGAGTGCTGTTATAAAAGTTCGGTCTCTTTTTGGACATCCCTCATGCATATTTTTTTTGTGTAAATTTTTTCAATGAGTGCTTAGATACTTCTCTCTGATCCTATTTATTTGCACTCCCATAAGAGCAAAATGTGACTCAAATGACTTGTTAATATGGGATCCCAGTTCGGGAGCTTATCTAATGTCGCAAATGCGTCAGGGCAAGCCAAACCGATCCCTTTTAGTGCAATGGGACTGCTCCGGGGCGAATTACTCCACTGGAGACTGAGGCCTCCGGACGAATCCTCGGTCTCTTGTGCTTAGCAATGCTGAGCCTCAGTACTCCCCATAACCCTTTGATCATAGCCAAAAAGATCGAACAGAAATGCCAGGGAGAAACGTTTTGATCCTAAGCTGAGTGCATAAACACTATATTTCACTCGCTTTCCCACTGTTGCAAGATGTGACACCAGGTAGGTTTAACGTGGAGTTCTGTACGAAAAGGTAAAAACATTGCTCCAATCCCTGCAAGCCTGACCTTTCCCTTTTAGTGTAATAGCGCTTAGTAGGCCATCATTGGCCACTGTATTGCACTGGCTCAAAGATTCCGAAGAGTGCACAGCAAACAGATACTACACTTTGATCCGTATTCACTCACTTCCCAACGAGAGAAAGATGTGACATAAGGTCGTTTTTTAATGTGGGGTTCCAGTCACAGGATAGCTGCAAACATTGCTCCAATCCCTGCAACTGGTGTTGCGAAGGCATCAGGACAGGCCCGATTCAGGAACTACACTTTGATCTTTGGGTAGAGGGCTGGGAGCTACACTTTGACCTTAGACCGAACGTAACCAGGCCGATCCATACGTAAATAACCCTCTCATTTTCGACGGATACAATGGTAGAAATAATGATAGAATGCCAGTTCTAGTCATTTTTAACTTAGTGAGATAGCTAAAAGCATTGTGCAACACGGAAGTCGTATTTGCGTCCATAATCATTGGACTACATGTAACAGTCCCGGAGACCCTTGCAGAATTGTTGGAAGAATTGGAAATGCATAGAAGCGTCGGAATTATCCAGTCGACAGCATTACTAAAATCATCTTAAACACTTGGGAAGGTGCTGAAATGTTTTTCAAAAAAACTTAGTAGTAATTCAATATCCAATATAAGCCAGCAGTTACTACCGGTGTGAAAATTCAATGAGTACAAAATAAATGATAAATGTTACTTCAATTATTCTTTGGTATAAGGTACAAAGCCGAACTTGATAGATGTACTTGATAGCTTGACATTTGCTGGAAACATTTTGCCACTATTAATGACGCTCAATAAATTCGTTCTAAAAACGAACTAATGTCACGTGTGACCTGAACAGCTTAGCTAACCTGTTTGCCTATCTTTGAAGGGAAAAGGGAGGTAGATCATTGAAATTGAGCTGGACAGTCCGTATCATTACGTGATAATGCACTTCAGCGAATAATGAAAGCCCAAATGGTAAGACCAACTCGGCCAAAGCGATTCAGTTCCCTCTCTATTTACTCTGATCTTTTTCCTAACTTACCTGAGTAACTTCTTCATAGAAATACAATGGACACGCTCAATAATCCAAGGCTTGTTCGTTTGAACGAGGCTCTTTACTAATTGTCCTGGTCATAGCAGTCTTCCTGGACTTGAGTCATAAGTTATTCAGTCTTGAGTACTTCGGTACCAGAGATCCTCCTCGCAGACAAAACCTCTCCATTTTTACCAAAAAATGTAAGGTAAAGCTCTCCCTGGTCCCGTGCAGTTACTATATGGGAGTCAATTGTATTTTTCAAGTTCTGGCGTTGAAGGCTACCTCATGCCATATTCTCTGTCGTATGAAATAAACATTAATATCTTGATGACAGCGGGAATAATCAATTCAGGTGTAGCGTTATAATGACCAGCTACTGTCAGATTGGAAAAAAGACCACTGAAGAGGAAGATGAGTTGTGTATTTTTCAGAAGACGATTCATTGTAGTTGTGGGTCCGAGCATTTGCGTTATCTTTCGCTAATGTACAACTCCTTGGCTAAGCAGAACTAAAAACTAATTACGAAATAGCGTAACCTAAAAGCAGACTATAAGATTTTTTGTTAAGATGGGCGATAATGTATAAAGAAAAATATATCGTTTGGCGTGAAAGATATGCTCGCTAAATAAAAGATGAACTGTGATAGCAGAGATTTGTGAAGACACGTTTTCATCTATAGCTCTCGTATGATTTTTTTTTGCGTTATAGAAAATGAAACTTATACAAGTTACTGAGTAAATGTAGAGACACTATTCTACCGCGTCACAGACAACTTGGTCGTGTCATAATATATTTTTAATTGTAATCTTTTTTTAATTACAAGTAAATAATAATGAAGCCACATTCAATTTCAAATACAAGAACTTAATTTACACGAATGCATCATTTCACACGCAACTACGTTTGTAAAACTTTCATTAACAAACCTTTGACTTTACAAAATCATCAAGTCAAAATCATCACGTTAGCGTCCGTTGTTGTTGGACAAAGACTGTCCCTAAGATTCGCCAGACCTCTCTATCATGGGCGTCGCAGAGCCAGTTCTTTCTGCATTTATCTATCTCGTCACACCATTTTAATTCCTGCTGGTCACAGTTTTGTACCCGATCTCTGATGGAAAAAGGAAAAATATTCATTCAATTAATAAAAAACACTTCCCTCCAAGCAACCCACAGAGTAAAATATTCAACAAAAACAAACTGAAAATTAGCTATAATAGTACGGATAATCTTAATAAATTCATAACAAAACATAACAATAATATAATTAGAAATAATACAAACGGAGATAGAATAAATAAAGCAGATTGCAATTGCACGAACAGAAAAGGATGCCCTTTGCAAAACAAATATCTCAAATCGAACATTGTATGCCAAACTGAAATATCACCCAAGAAAAACCCTCTGAAGTGAAACATTATACAGGAATATCGAAAACACCCTGTAAACTGAGACAAGCCAACCATATACCATCATTTACCTATGAAAAATACAAAAACAATTCAATGGAAAAGAATTAAACAGACGCACACGTGCCAGAATACTGAAATCCTATGTTACCTATGCTTAGATGAAAAATTTGAAATCTTCACTTTTGCCGATAGAAAAAACAAAACAAAAAAAACATCATTAAACAAAAAAATCGCTCAGAATTTATATCAAAAACATAATTTAATACAACACATATAGGTATACTGAAAATTGACCACCATAGCCATCTCATTCTCCTCGTTATTAAAAATTATCATTATTTTCTACCTTCAGCAACTTAAAAAAAACAAATTATCTTGGACGTGAAGAAACAGACGAAACCCGAAATAATTAAACTAACAACTAAGGTCTTATAAAAGTTAACCTTAACATTGAGAAACAGATTTAAGTGAGAATAAAATACTCTCAGAGAGGAAACATATCACAAAGAACTGATGGTTTAACAACGTACTGATGCCTACAACATATCCTCCTAGTTTTTAATTTATAACTATCAAGAAGCACAGTATCCCCTCTAAATAAAACAGAAAAACAAAACAAGAAATGACCAAGCCTCCACCCGCCAAAAAAGAAAAGATATATAAATAAAATTGAAGGGAGATTCTGTAACCTCGAAAAATAGACCTTCCAAATGTCCTAAATAGGAAAGATAAACCGAATCATTCGCAGAGAGAAGTCTAAACAGGGCAGAAACATGAACGTCTTTGTGTAGTGAATCCACACTTCATCATATTAATCTTTAATGTGGAATGTATCGAGCACTTTATGAGAGGAACCCATCCCACATTGAATATTGTATTATATCGTATGATATTGTATTCCTGATTTGTATTGTGTGTGCGTATATATATATATATATATATATATATATATATATATATATATATATATACTTTCAATCTGATCGGTATTCCTTGAAATTTTCTTTTGAATACATCATAAGATATACATATGCATAGTTTGCAAACAAATTAATGAACGTCAATTTATTATATTATTTTATTGTCTCAGCGGCCGGTCAAATCCTCATACAATTGAGCAAACAAAATGCACACATTTACATAGTAGATGGTGCATGCGCGTAGAAGTAATAGTCCTTGCTTCTTTTTTTCCCTTTCGTTTTTGTTTTAATCAAACTCTTTCTTTAATGAATTCATTTGTAATTTTTCTAATCAAACTAAGCCGTACACGCAGTATCTTAATATGACGTGACATCAATCAAATATCAGATTTAGATTTGCAGAAGACGTACGTAGTTGACACACGTTACGCATCGCAAATAAAAAGGGCTGCAAATTTCTCTTGCCTGTTATATTTGCATCGAAGGCCTCATAAATAAGCTTCGTGGAATTAACATTTATTTGAATATAAACTGCCTGATAATATTTACTTGAGAAAAGAAAGTGAGGTGGCTAATGATCAGTATGGTACTAATAAACGGGTCCACAAAGGTATTGCAACCATGATAACGTTTAAAATTGAAAAAAGGAAAATATTGCTATGTTTCGTTGACGTAAGAAGAATAGATACAATACAAAAGACTGGACCATAAGGCTTGAGTAATGCCCCGAAATTAAACTTTGAAAGAAGATATTCGATGATTGTAATTGTTTTAAAAGAGTGCTAAAATAGTGCGTGGTAGATGCTATATACAGAGAGATAAAATGGGTAAGGATAAACGTTTTACCTTCACTGGTTGCCTTCGATTTGAAGAATTTTTTCTGACTCAAAAGTCAGTTTCTAAAGGAATATAGTAGTGAACAGTAAATCAGGTTTGTTGATAATTTCTTGAGCAAACTTGAGCAACAGGGCTATAGAAAGTTACAACTTTCCGACGAGCAATAATTTTTGATTGGAATATTGCCAAATTTTCCTGATCAAGCACAAAGTATGTGGAAGAAAACTACACCTGAATCTGTCTTTGAAAATAGCTGAAATCGGTTAAAATTTTTCGTTTCCAGCTAATTTCATTGCTAAAACTGTTTTATATACTCATTCAAAGTCTACTTATTGGATAAAATTACCATTGATGAGAATAAACGTTTACTTCTATGAAACTTACTACTTTAAAAAAAAAATTGGCCAGATTTTCAGTTATCTATCATAGATTGTTACTAGTTGAATCGAAAAAAAAACCCCTGCCAGATCTGATGGAAAAGTGGTTGATTCGGCAACGTTGGGTTGTCTACAACGGAACACGTGACATATCGATCGGGTTCTCAGATAAAGACAAATATTTAACTGTTTCATAACGTGAGAGGAAATGAGTTCGACAGAACTCAAATGTTTGCTATTCTACAGATTTAAGTAATAAAGTTGATTTGGGGGTGTAATTTTCCACCTTTAGAATATAGAAAACTCTTGTTGCTGTAAATAATGAACCATACTTGGCAACACAGAGACAAACCCTAAAATATCTCATTAACAGATGTCACTTAAATAATTCAGGGAAAATTTTATTCTATAATTTTTTTTCATAGTGGATACGCAGCTTATCTTTATTCCCCATCGCCCTCGTGTAAAGAAAATAGGACAGCTGACCCGGCTGACCCGGCTGCCTACGTAGTTCTAGCGCCCCTGAATAAATGGGGCTTTTAAAAAAATCAATGAAACCAATGAAAAATCAAAATGTTACTTTAGTCTTTGTACAGGACGAAATCTCTATGTAATCATAGCTTTAATTAATCATCAATTTAAATCAAAATAATCTAAGATGAATAATTAATGAGAGGTAAGTTAATTTATTCATACATATCTTATTTTATTCAATACATTTTTTTTACATTGGATCCTCTATTGAAATTTCTCTTTGAAAAAAAATCATCGTTGTGAATCGCGTAAGCGGTTCACTATATACCTGGGAATCAATTTCCCTATTCAGTTATGTAGGTTTCTTCGTCTAAATTTCTCCAGCCGCTATATAGCTTTCATTACCTAAATTATATCTTCAAGTTTTCGTTCTGTTTTCACGTAGGTTTGATTTACGCTCGCTGACAATCACATTTTTCTCCTCTAGCTATATAGCTTTCTTCACCTAATGAGCTTACCAACCTAGTTATTCTTCTCTTGATTTATCTACTTTCGGAGATTTCATGGATATTTGTTATCGTAGGTAGATGTGATGTTCCACTTTCTTTAGCTCAGCGTTTTCGATGTTTATCGTTGTATCTTTGTCCTCAACATACTCGTTTTACTGATATTCATGTAAAAACCTTCTTGCTTTCTCCGTTTAGTTTGTCTTGCATGATTTGGAGATCATAGAGGTTCTCAAATATAGATATATTTCAAAAAGCTTTATTATGTGATATCATCAATGACTTTAGGTAATTCCTCCGAGTTGACGGCCTTTTTGAATTCAATAAATGATTCAGTGGGTGGCATTTTATATTCTGCTGTTTTCTCTTTTAGTTGATTTACTGAATAGAGACATTTGATGACCGAGTAGCTTCTTCTGTAGCCAGCCCCTCCCCATGGTTGGTTTTCATTCAGCGTTTTTGGTGAAAAGTTTGTAGATTCAGTTGAGTAGACCTATTAGTCTGTAGCTGTTTAGATCTTTTGGGTTCTCTTTTTCATATAAAAGTATTATGGTTGCAGTCTCCCAATCTTCTGAGAATTTACTCGGAATCATAAGTTGAATAGACAAAGAGTATTATATTCAACAGAAATAGGATTTTTAATCACGTTGCAAACAACAATGAAAATTTCCTTTATCTGCTATGTTGAGCGATATGTTCGCCAGTAAAGTCTACATATGTTCATTAGTGTATATTCAGAATTCACAGTTTTCTCTTTGTGTGAAAATGTCTCTATGTATGTTAAAATAGTATAGTCTTTTCAGGTAAATGTGAGAGAACGTAGGTAAATCACCCTCATCCTTAAAAAAATAAACCCAGACATATTTTAGGAGATGATTTTCAAAAAACTAATTGGCCAAAAACGTTCCCGGGATCACACTGTTACTCACAGAAAATTTCATGGGGTTGTGTTCTGTGATTTTTGTGGTATGCTTTCACATACATGCAGACGGACAGGCGAATTTTTAGTGAATTATGATAAGATGATTGACGATGCTTCCAAGTTTAAAAAATGAAAATGAAGATAATACTTCTCGAACTAAGAATGTTTATAACTACATCACTATAGTAAACTTTATCCATAAAATGAGAAAAATCATCAATATTCCAATTTTTTTTGGCTATTGAACTCCTTTGTAATCTCTATGTTGCTGACACAGCCTTTTGGTCGATATTTAAAGGGCACAGTAAAATGAATTCAAAGAAATCGTCGACTTAAAACATCAGATTTGTTCTTCAGTAGTAAATCTCAGTTCGTAATCGTAACCAATTTACTAATGTTTGTCCTTCAAACAAGAAGAGTCTAACAAAAGATAACATTTACGATCCCATGCAATTGTGGAAAAGTATATAAGGGAGAGACCAGCCTTCTTCGTAGAGTCAAACTCAGGGAATATAAGAAAGTTGCAGTCAAAGGAGAGATCGAAAATCTGTTGTGGTTGACTATATCTAAAGAGGAGGGCATACATTACCCTCTTTAGAATGTCCAAATGATTGACACGGAGCATCGTTGAGGAGACGGAATATATCGGTTTGTTAGCAAGGTGTATGTCGGTCTAGTATATATTTAAGTACTGATTTTCTTTGCTTGACAAAAAAGTGTTGCAGAACTTTCACGGGTATAGAGTTGAATCGCTTTAGCATACGGGTGACGGTATGGTTTTATCCGTGCACCTAGCGTCATGAGCTGAAATGAGCTCATCTGTTTGATATATTAACGATATTTTCCTTAATTACTATTCCTAAAGAGAGGAGGGGGTCTCCCTCTTTTTCTTGTAGTTCATGCACCTCGCGCATCACCAATCTGCCGAATGCTGGGAGCTTGCCAGACAATAAAATCAACGATCAGAATCCTGATTTTTACTGATGTTCACAGATAAATACAAGATTATCATACTATCAAAGAAATTAATAATGTCTATGAATATAACGATGGTACCAGAGATAGATTGACGATAGTATAATAACAAGATGGTGACAATGTTATCATTGATTGCATTTATAATAGGTGTGCCTTAGAGAACCCACCAATAGCGACGCTGCCTCTACCGGTAACAGTCAATGTTCGAAACCAACAAAGGAACATATTTCAATTGTTTACCTTCATGGCAGGTACATCATCTTTCACAGGACTGACACGGTATCAAATAAAATAAATAAATAAAAAAAACATGACCGAGCAAACACTTCTGAAATTCGAATATTTCCCATTGCAAGTATAAGTATCTTCGACTAGTTATAGAACTGAGGAGTTAATTACTATCTTTTCCTAATTTTAACACAGTTACTATGCATAATTTTCAATTATTTTTCCCAAATGCTAGCTTTGTTGACACATGCTGTTGTTGAACCCTCTTGAAACCTGAAAACGTCACATTGAGATGTAAAGTGTAAGAATCTAATAGGTTATTACTTGTATCACGCACATAGAAATGCGAGTGTACACAAATAATAAAGTGTGTGCGTGAATGCAATAATGAAGAAAATAATGATAATTAAAAGGATGAATTACTTGCCAACATTGTCCATATCTCACGATGATGGACACAGAAAAAAGCATCTTGTGATAACACATTTTTTTTTTACTTTATATAGTATTATTTTTTTGAGTATAATCGGAAAATATATAGTTCAGAAACAAACGTATAAAGACGAAGCTATCAATTCTACACACTCAAACATACGCATAAAGACATGCGTGTGCATACACACGCGTAAACACACACGCACACACATATTCTTGGAAAGATTGTTTTTACTACGCTCTTTGGTCCATATACATCTTATTGTGCTTTATTGAAAAATACAGCAATGCGTATTCAAAGACAACATGTATACATTATATAATACTTTGATGTAGTACTATTTTGATATTTTTAAATCAACGATCCACACAAATAAATGCAAAATCTATCAGCCATTGCTGTTACTTTCAATTTGTAAAGAACTGAAGTGGAGGCAATGATCATGAAAGTCAATCAACAAGTAAGTATTCTCATATAGTTATTCAAGACTTAAATTCCAATATGAGGGGTTGAATTCTTATCTGTGTCTATCCTATTGAAGTTACTAAACATATCTTACTATTTGAAATGTTGCAAAACACTTTTAAAGTATCTAAGTCTCGATTATAGTGACCAGCCTAAGTATTCTGGATTTAACCACCATCGAGCAAGATTTTCTCCAGGTATAGCCAGTCGATGGAGCATTTTATCCTGAGTCAGCATTTGTGGAACCCAGGGGTCTAAAATCTTCCCTGTTTCCATCTTCTCGGTAATGATGGACTAGGTTGTTACATAAAAAATGCCAAACTGCCCAGCGAAAAAAAAAAGAAGTTTTTATATAGTTCCAAAGTATACACGGCCAAGTGCCACGCAAATCATTTTCAATCAGATCAACGCTACTTCAACGAATGCATGCAATTTAGTTATATTTGTATTTAACTTTATGAATTTAATCTCTCTCACAGAGTTCGTCAGCTGTTTTACCATAGCCTTATTTCGGGAGTATTAAAAAATAGAACACGTTTCTTGTTATGGTACACCCCCGTCATATTCACATATGTCTATATACATATAATTACTCCATTATTTTAATTTACTGAGAAGCAAGCCTTTTTCTTCTGTTACTGTTTTGTTTTTGTGAACATGGGTTTCAGCAAAATTTTGAGCATGCATTCATCTATGTTTTCCAAATAAAGTTGGATTATATTTCGACTCAACTTTCCATCTATGTCTGTATTTATCAAGTAAAATTTTTATAGCAATTCATTATTATTGTTTTCCTGCATATGATTTTTATTTAATGTGAAGCAAACCTCTTCCTCGTTACAATTATGTCCATGCAAACATTAACTATCAAATAGAACTTAAGTAAAATCTTGTATATATATATATATATATATATATATATATATATATATATATATATATATATATATATATATTATATATATATATATATATATATATATATATATATATATATATATATATATATATATATATATATATATGTAGGTACATGTATATATATTTGTTGTTCAAACTATCCCTACAATCAATATATCAATTTTAAATAACAGCTTCTCTCAAGGTTGACTATGAGGGCAACAGCTTTTTGCGGCTATTACGTGACCATTGAAAGTAGTAATGGGTTATGGTTTACCCAAGCGCTTACTAAATTACTCTCTCCTTTGTAAACCATTGTAGCTTACCAGTGACGTTTGTCAAGATATCTGGCGATGGGACAAAGGACAGGTGGAACTTCATACATGCTTTTTTCCAATGGCATTCATACGAAGTTAACATAAAAAAAACCTCAGCTGAAAAATCGAAGTCACTTCGCCGGGTCTATTCTCTTGCAAGTAACTGTTACGCTTGCTTACTAGTAAAAATCATGTTACTCGGAGGTGTATGAATTTACTGTGTTGAACTGTTTACGTGACTTATTTTTGGATGATAAGGTTACCTTTTTATCAAACTGTTATGGTGCATATGAATACAGGTGGACGTATTGATATATTTTATTAAAAAGAAAAGAAAATGATTGCCATTCTGTGAGAACATCGGCAAAGTACACCACTACATCTACCTAGGACAACGAATCTCCATGAGACCCTCAAAAGAGGAGGAAATCAAGCGAAGAATCACTTTGGGATGGCAAGCTTTCGGCAGAACAAGCTCAACTTTCAAAAACCAGAAGATCCCAATAATCCTATAAAGAAGAGTATACAACCAATGCATTCTCCCGATAGTCACGTATGGAGCTGGAACATGGAATCTAACCAAGAGGCAGACCTGCAAACTGAGAAGTGTGCAACGTGCACATGAGAGAATCATGCTCAACCTCCCATGGAGAGATCGCAAGACAGCACAGAATATAAGGAAGAAAACAGGTGTCTTTGACATCATAGAAACTATTAGAAAACTCAAATGGCAATGGGCAGGCCATGTTGCAAGAATGAAAGACAACCGATGGACATCACATCTCACGGCATGGATCCCCAGAGATCACATGCGAAACCGAGGCCGACAGAACACAAGATGGAGAGATGAACTAGACAGATTCAGGACATACTGGCTCCGCGACGCCCATGATAGAGAATTGTGGCGAATCCTGGGGAAGGTCTATGTCCAACGACGGACGTTGAAAGACTGATGATGATGATGATGAGAACATCGGTAACAAATTCGTTTATTTTGCTGTCAGTCCATGTTTGAGTGACAAAAAAACTTGAAAACTCGGATACCTGTACCATACTTATCACCTACTGAAATGGAAGTGCTACACAATATTTTAAGAAACCTGGACCGATTAGCTCTATTTGATTTTGTTATCGCATAATATTTGAGGCTTGAGGCTATGACACTTCGCAAACATCAGCTTCAACCGTTCAGGTTGTATACATTAGTGAGCGTCTACCAAATTGCTTGCGTATTGAACATAAAAAGATGAGGGAACATTCTGCTGACTTAACAATTACAACAGAGTCACAATAGCACGGTGCTTTTGTAAATAGAATAAATAAAATAATGAGCAAATATTTGTTCGGGAGGAACTACTAATTGGAAAAAACAAACAAAACCGACCAGGTCAAGTTTCAGAAAATAGAATCATTGCTTCCAAATGTTGTTTACCTATGACGTAGTAATTGAATTCTTCTGTCAACAAAAAGGGTCGTACTAAAACTGAAGGGAACTTTAATATACATCCACAATATGATCATTTAGAGTAATTAAAATACGTCTGGCAATTATCTTATTTGAAGTGAAAAAAACTGTCGCACCATCTATGCCTCTGATTCTATAGGTCGTGGTAGGATGCAAGAAGCAGAAGAAAGCAACGAGAAGCGAGGCAGAGATCTAATTGATTATAAATAAAAAAATTGTTCTAGTCAGTGAAAAACCCTTATCCTGCTCCAAAATTATTTAATTGGTAATCTTAGATCACTATAAAATGAAAAGCAAACAGAATGCAATTGAAAGAAGCTTGTTGCAACGAGAAGCGAAACAGAGACATCATTTATCATGATTTGTAAAGCCAAGAATTTGCAAGAGAGAGAGAGAGAGAGAGAGAGAGAGAGAGAGAGAGAGAGAGACTGGCATCAAAATTGCACTGAAAACCTATGAGCTGGGAATTAGCAAAAAAAGAGAAAAGAAAAGATTTTGCTTCAGAATTTGAATGAAAAAATGAATTGGAACGTCGATAGATAGATAGTTTTTAAAGAAAAGTAAGAAATCACCGGCCAAAGAGAGCAGAACCCTTTCAAAACCTTCTCATCTCGAAAGATATTGGTTCACTTTGAAATTTTATCTTTGTAGCAAACTGCTGCTTAATCTTCAAGCAAACTCAAGCAATATTAAATTCTTTAGATTAGCTTTACTTGTACTAATCCTTAATCAGCAGGAGAGTCTTGTTTTCTTCTAAACAGACAAATAAAATGTTTGAGAGACTCTGAAATCTATTTTTTGCTCCCTTTTCCGAATAGCTGTAGAGAACATACCAAAGCAAGGTGTACAATATACAAGAACGAAAAGGGTTAAACGAAAAGTTGGTTGCTTGGTAACAAAGATAAGTATACTTAATATGCTGCAAAATTGTTACCATGACAACAAAAGATGATTAAGATTCGGATAACTTGAAAAATCTGAAAACTATGTTGACTTTTTTTTCGGAGAAATTTGTTTGGTCTTCAATCAATAAGATCTTTGGGAAAGTGGCAGTTTTGAAAAGAAAGGTTTTGGTTAGAGGGGTTCAATTGCCGATGTAACTTAAATGCTTTCGTGGACTCTTACTTTCCATCCTTCGTACGAAACTACAGCTTTGAAGCATTTTAGATAATTTTCTTGTTACTCATGTACTCTGGTATTTTTTTCAATCAATATATGTTCTGATAAAATTTCATATTCTGGGAAAATAATTTTTCGAAGTTAAAGGAAAAGGATTGGGGAAATTGAGACTCGCAACACTACTTGAACATAAAATGTGTGGATATTTAATTGAAACTTTTAAAACTTTAAATAATCATAATAGAAACTCATTAATCCCGTCTGATTGAAGAAATAGCCTAATAGTACACTACACCCTATAAATCTATGGATTTCTTTAACAAAAAAGAGTGCACTTTAAAATAGTATTGATAAATTTGGTCAAGTTTGGAGAACTCCATGCAGAAATCTTCAAGAGAATTTAAGTTCTCAAGTATGCAATATAACAAACTGATGCGTGATGCAGCAATATTGAATTTGAGTGAGATTTTCAAATTTTGATACGGCAATGTAATATAATTATAAATTATTCATAAATAAATGAATACGTAAGAAGTAAAATAAAGTTCGCCTGGATATTCGGTTATATCAACCATTTTGCTATGTGATAATCTAGTTAATTCGGTCTTTTCTAATAGATTTAAAAAATCGATTATTTTCTTCTATACATTTGGTTACTTTCTTTCTCATGGATTCTACATGTTGTGAATGTTGCTATCTCATAATCTTTGCTAAAAAAATGAACTGTTCAGCCAAGACGACACGAAAAGTAAGAGCCCAGTTTAATATCAAAGTTACATTGTAAATAGAACCTCGTGCAGGCACCCACCATATGTAGTTGAATTTTTCAAGAGCTAAGAAATTAACTTTTTTTTCAATATCAGAGATAGCGCAAATGGATATTTATTAGTACCACGCAAGTTCAGGGATTTTCGATCCATTTCTTCCTTTCTTTCGTTATTTAAATATCCACATTTCGGAAAAATACCCTTTTGTCTCAGAGCTTCAAAAATAATTATATTGAAAGATTTTCCCCTCAATCCTACTACTTCTCGAAGAAAAGGAAAAAAGGCAGTCCAGTGAGATATACACCTAAATACATTTATCTTAAATTATATCATCCACGTTTTGTTTGTATTGATATCATACTTATTCTCACGAAGTGAAAAAAGCAGTTACATTTCATGAAGCATAGTCATTGAAATATAAGATGAAAAGAACAAAAACTAAAAAGCAGAAGTAGTTTATTACATTGAAATATGCACAGTATAGTCAGATAATCCGTATCAACCACGCAAAAAAGGTGTTTTGTTTTTCTAATCATGAGGTTGTTCACCGGGGCAGAACATCTTTCTACACCCCATCAAAGTTTGTCCATATTTAGAATTACCTGGTAATGGGTTAGGTCCTGCAGATATATACGTGTCTTTTGGTTTGTTCAGAAGTATTGGTGACCCTATTTCCAAGAGCTTGACATTTTTTAACCTTTTACTAACCATTTTCCCAAGTTATAATAGTAGCAAATCTAGAGGCCTGGAAATCAAGATTGACAAGAAGAGAGCTATCTTTCTCTTAAAAAAATTATAAAACTTAGGACTGCATTCTAGTTTTCCAGAAACAGAGAATAGAGAGAAGTGCCATTGTTCGAGCAGTCCAATATTTACCTAATACTTCAACTGGAAATGACATACTACAATGTCCCTTGATTAAATTCTATGTTTGTAATAACGACTGTGTTTCTACAATATTTACGTATCATGAATATAGAAAACAGTAGTATAAATAGAATGCAGTACCAAACGCCTTTGTTCATAGCTAAACCATCCGTGAAACGCTCTGATACAAAACTTAATCATATTTACAAGCTCATGTTGTATAGCTGAATGAAGACTACTCTTACTGCTACTGTGATGTCAGCTCCTGCCCCTTTGGTTCGACTGAGGGTCAAGGTGTATAAATGGTCGACAGTTGAATAATGTCTATTGTAGTCAATTTGGCGAGTGAAATCAAAGTCGTTGTCGGTGACACGTTGGAGGAACGGTATCACTGTTCAAGCGATTAGAAGTTTTTAGTTACAGTATCAATAGGCAATATATACGTTCACGGGGAACAAGTGGTGTCCAGCTGATGTCAAGATGAGTGGATAACAACAACCGGTGACTAAAAGAACTAAATATTGAATGTATATGAACAAAAAATATTATCACAATTAAAATTGAGTAAGAAGACATGTTTTCATTCATTCTTTTAAATTCATGTATGCGAATAAGTTTTCTTACGGAACTTGAGGAAGTTCATGCTGTCGGAGAATGAGGAAGAAACAAGCATAACGAGATATGATACAATGATAAATAATTATGGGAAAAGTATATAAAAGCTACTTTATGACAACTTACGGAAATCTTGTGGTTTCTTGCTGTTTGGAAGAGGCACATGATCTAATTAACTACTCAGTTCCAATCACTTGATCATCAATGTATATTAAACATTTCAACCTACCGAGATCTGTCACAGAGAGAGAGAGAGAGAGAGAGAGAGAGAGAGAGAGAGAGAGAGAGAGAGAGAGAGAGAGAGAGAGAGAGAGAGAGAGAGAGAGAGAGAGAGTGCATAATTCGAAAAATGACAGACGTTAAAATAATGTACATATCGTGCTGTTAGGGAGAGTTGGAGAAAAAAGACATTGAAAAGAAAAATAAGAGTCAAACATTCGAGATGAAATGTAGGTATTTGCTCTGTTTTCCCTCTTTTTACGATTAAAATAGATTGACAGATAGACGAGAGATGTAAGACAGAAAAGAGTGAATCGGACGACACGAGAACTGAATTCAAGGCATCCGACATTTCCATTAGATAGAAAAGAAACAGAAGTTGAGAAAATATCAGAGAGAAAAGAAAATGAAAAATCCAGGGAAAAATCTAAAATCAAATACGTTAAAAAAAAACAACAAAAAAAAACAAGAAGAAACTCGCTGACGCCTGTTTTTGTCGACATGAATTATGTCCCTTCCGTGACATGTAATTACCACTGCTTTAATGACTTGCACGACGCGAGAAGAACCCACCCGCCTTTTTATTCAATCTCAACATTTTTCTCGTTCTATACTTACACATTTTTTACTGCATGTTTTTAAACTATTTTCTTTTTAAAAAAAATTTATTTCGTGGTCTCAATTCTCTGTGTCTTTTATTCATTTTTTTTTTCAACTTTCGTTTTTTTTTCTTCTTCTTCCAACTGAATAGTTTCAGGCATTTCAGACTTTTTCCCTTCATGACTATACTTTCTTCATTATGTTATATTATACGACAATGACATCAACAGCAACAATAAGAAGAAAAATACTGACGCGAAAAATCTAATGAGCATTGGCATCGAGAATTCTTTTGTAAAACAAGAATTATAGACATAATCGCCATCTGACATATGATCGTCGAAATTTATTGCAAATCATGAGCCAAGCGTAAAAATTATAACCACAAAAGCGTGACGCATTTGAATACACTATGACTTGTTATAAGTAATTCATGTCTTCGTTATTTTCTTCTTTCTACTGAATCGTGTTGTCGTTCGTTCTAAGTTTATCAGTGGAAGCGGGTGGTAAAAATTTCTTATAAGAAAGCAAGTCTCATCGAGCGAAATAAAAACCCGTAAAATCTAAAAGATTACTATTATTATAAACTATATCGATAACCTTGTCGCAAGTGGTTGTTATTGTTGTTGTTGAAGCCTTGGGTTATCGGGCAAGTTAGAAATAATATACAAGTTATCAACCTGTAGTTTTTGTTACACATACTTACGTTAATTCCATTATAACAAGGACAACAAGAGTTATCGATCTGTCGTTTTGATTACATGTACTTAAGTTATCTCTATAATTTGGGAGACGAGTTATCTGCCCATGGTTTTGGTTATATATACTTACATTAGTTCCACCACAATAAGGAGAACACAGGTTATCTTGACGTAGTTTTGACTACATATACTTGAAGATCTTTTCCAGCCAGGCTCCTGATGGATCCTATCCGCTTTGCAGTCAGATTTCAAACTCATTGTCCATGACATCCAGTTGTTATTTCAATTATCGCATCATAATTGTCAGACAAAATCACCCAATTCTGCCCAAATTTATCCAGGCAGTCTCTGAATATGTTTATCTATTGTCTTTGTTGCAACAACCTATCCCGGCAGAGAGTTCCACTTGTTTGCTGATTGGAGGGAAAATATAAACTTTCCGTTGCCCCCTTAATGTAAAGAAGACAGGAATTATCAGCCAATAGTTTCGGTTATAAACATATACATTAGCTCCATTATATCAAGAGAAGACATGTCTAATTTTTGTTAGTTCCATTATGAGGAAAAGGCGAGTTATCTGCCCGTAGTTTGGGCTATCTACAGGTGCTATGTACAGGTGAAAAATGACGTGGTTATGATGTGATCTGCGTCTCCGATTTCGATGTGACGAGGCATCGGAGTACGAGAGAGTGAGGGAATCATTTTACAAGAGGTGAAAGGAAGAGAATGTTTATCTTTTTACGAGAAAGTGAAAGAAGGGGACTGTTAATATTTTTACAAGAGAGTGAAAGAAAGAGACTGTTTATCTTTTTATGAGGGAGTAAAAGAAAGGGACTGTTTATCTTTTTACGAGAAAGTGTAAGAAAGAGACTGTTTATCTTTTTATGAGAGAGGGAAAGATAAGGACTGTTAATTTTTTTACGAAAAAGTGAAAGAAAGAGACGGTTTATCTTTTTATGAGAGAGCGAAAAAAAGAGAAAGGATGTTATCTTTTACGATAGAGAAAGAGGTAAGAGATAGGATATTCTCTACCATGCGCATCAATTTTTTGTCCCTTACTCATAACTTAGAAAAATGGTTTAAAGGAAGACTGATTCCTTGGCAACGCTTATAAATCGTAGCTGTAAATTTATTTTAACTCCAACTTTAATTTCAATTTTGAATTCAAAATAAAATCAAAGAAAGATTCCAAATGAGGGAATAGATTCAAAACAGACATACCATTGCAATATCTAGGCACCGACCCAACTTGAGACCATCCTTTTTTTCAGTATTTGCCCCTCCTATATAATACTTATTCCAGGTTACTATTATGGCAGTGTGTCTGCAAACGCTGGAGTCTGGATCCTTCTAAACATGCACCTTTTTAATGGACTTAGTATTGTTTGATTTGTATAATAACAACGAAAGCAAAAATGTGATTTGTATATTTTAATAGGATTAGGAGAAAAAACTTAACTGGGAAGTTAAACATACTAAAGACTCACTGCAATCAACATATGCATACACACCCATTTGCTTACAGAAGCACACAAGCACACAAGCACACACACACACACACACACACACTGGTCCATACAAAAAAGTGTTTAAGTGTTGTATTTGCCTCAATACACACACACACACACACACATATATATATATGTATATATATACAAAGTCTCACTTGTCATAATGACCTGAAAAGAATCCTCTTCCTTGATTTCCATTTTTGCTTCAAAAGCGAAACCTCTGATGTTACATTAATTTTCTGTAGAAACTTTTTAACTACTGTAAGGTTCACACATACCATACTCTACTAAAGATGAGACTCCTCCTGAAACATGTATAGCATACTAATTAATTCATTTATGGATTAATCAACCAATAAACATATAATTTTACTCCTGAGTTTGTCTCATTCCCTAATGTTCATATATATATATATATATATATATATATATATATATATATATATATATATATATATATATATTGCATATCAGGAATGCTATTTGATATAATATAACATAATGCAATATCCGATGTATGATGGGTATATTTCATAAAGTGCTCAATACATTCGACTTAATTAAGTTGGTTTGGAGTAGAGCTTAAAATATAGTGGAATGAGGATTCGCTACACAAACCCGTTTATGTTTCTACCCTGTTTGTGCTTCTTCAGGCAAATGATTCGGTTTATTTCAGATTCCTGTTTTGGACATTCGTTTTTTTGGCTGGGGGTGTCTACTATTCAGGGTGGTAGGGTCTTTCTTTTATTTCGTTTGTGCTCGTTTAGTGGTTTGCTATCGCTTGTTATATATCGTTTTAACTACCAGATAAAGACAGTTTTAATATAAGGCCATGTCTGCTTTCATCTTTATCTTTAGTTGCTCTTTATCGCAATTTACTAAGACCATCAATATTCTGCAGTTAGAAAACAGCCCAGATCATCAATTAAGGACAAGCTTGCTCATCTCACGATTCACCTTAAAATTTCATTGTGCAAGCTGTTGGGCTATTCTGTGACGCAGGTTCTATCGTCTAAGGTCTTATAGTCGCCCCCCCCCAATCTTTGCTCGCGAATAGTAGTCATCCATTCATTCGTTTGTGTTGTAATATGCGAAAGGGTAATTATAAAGATTTACAACTGATATATAATAGATGTACACGGTATACATTATACATATATTCACACATCTATCTATCTATCTATCTATTTATCTATTTGATAATTTATCAACTTGCTTATAACAAAATTTTAAAACTTGAAAGATGTAGTTAACTACGAAAACAATTTTGATATTTATTCACTTCAACTTCAAGACTCGTGAGTAAGCATTGAAATATTAGGAAGCCCTATTTCTAGTTTCTAATCAGACATTGATTACCTATATGCACACTTCCAGAGTTTTATTTGTTTTGATGCCATTCTATAATATCTCAACGTACACACGCTTGTATATTGTTGATCAAGCTTAGTTGAGCTGGCATAAGGCCACAAATGTGAGGCACTCTGAATATCAAACTCGTTATAATGAGTTTACTTACCAATAACTTCAGAGAAAGGCAAACTGTATTTGTTGATATTCAAAAGCCTTCTTTAGCTTAGTACAATGCAAAAACCAACTGGGAGTAAATGGTGTGATACATCGATTTTCTAAATAAGAAGGGCTTGCCTGTCATGAAAGATCAGGATTCGAAATCCTGGCTATACCTGGACTCGAGCACCGACCTCTGACACTGGTGGTAAATATGCTATCTCATGTCAGATTCTGTTACCATTATTCGTATATCAATGATGATGATAATAATAATAATAATAATAATAATAATAATAATAATAATAATAATAAAAATAATGTATACACACACACACACACACACACACACACACATATTGAATGCTTAAATAGATTAAAAGCCTTTTTAAAAGAAGAAAATGCAACACCATTTTGAAAGTTCGTAAACTGAAAGTAACTTTACATTCCCAATAAATCAACCGTAAAAAAATGATATAGATCACTCCAATCTTGTCAAACAGCTATGTCACACGCATAAATAATACCTCTGCTAAAGCACTTACCGGGTTAGTAAGCTAGTCACGCAGATCCTTGCTGGTGTGGCGTTTTCGATCCTTATTTTATATATATATATATATATATATATATATATATATATATATATATATATATATATATATATATATATATATATATATATATATAACTTACCCATTCGATTGGGTTCATACCTTAGGTTCTTGGCTGAGCGCTTTTGTTCGCAGGCTGGTATAGTTTGAGAGTACGTACGTGTCTCTTTACAGGTGGGTTTAGGCGTGCAAATCTTTTGTACAAAATGATTAACGGAAATTTGAATTCTAAGCAGCACATGCACTGGCAGCGGCCTTCAAACTCTATATAGCTTTTGTTTCACACGTACGCTTGAACAGACCCGCTTACACACATACAGGCATTATCATATACACATATTGGCATAATTGTGATCGTAACAAATGATTGCAATGCATTCGCATGACACACGAACATGTACACACACATTGACATGCGCACACACACACACACACACACACACACATATATATATATATATATATATATATATATATATATATGTATGTGTATATATATATATATATATATATGAATTGGTTGTCTGTAAGTTATTTTGTGTGCAAAAATGATCCAAATACATGATTTTGACAGGCCTATTTGACGGCCCTGAGTGAATTGACAAACGGGTCTTTTAATGAGAAAAGGAACAGAAAAAGGAAGAATTTCCTGACTGATGGTCCAGAGGGAGTGGGCAAAAGACTGGCTCGATCAGCCCTTTTTTCGACTAGATCTGACTGGTCCTTTCCCAATATATCCGATAGAAATTCACGTTGAAGTTGACATTTATTGTCAACTATGTTTTTTTCGGTTACGATTCCGGTAGAAAAAACGTAAGTTAAATTTATATTGTCAACAAAGCTGCTGTATGAAAAATATCTAAATCAAGTTTTTGACTCCGTTCGACAACATGTTCGAATTTTTATTATAGGATGATTTAAAAAAAAAATTACATTGTAACTGTAATGCCGAACTTGACCATTATTTGTAAAATGAAATATCGTTTTAGGAGGAGAGAAATTGTTTTATAAATTTCATTTCATCAGAATTTTAAACCCAAAAATCCTGCTATGGAGCGCATTTAGAATTCACGTACTTGTGGGTAATCAATATTCAATTAACGAAAAATACGATGGATTCTCTTCATGTTTTTGTATTTCTCTACATCATTTCAGATTATGGCAAAAAGTGATATAAATTGGTCTTTAGTAAGATTTCAAAAATAGATGAACGGTTTAAATGAAAATGAAATAAACCCGCCAACGTGTGGGTACGTTGGTTGACAAAGAATTGCGTGGCGGATACCAATTAAATTGTTGCTCGGTGTCTGTGATATTTTAAGGCTAAACATAAGATTATAGTCCAAGATACTGTACGGGGATAATTCCTCTTTGGGACTTCCTGGAATGGACCAAGATTTTAATTTTCTCAGTGCTTATTATTATCAATCAATTATCGATGTTTAATAATATGATAATGAACAGCCGCCGGTAACGCAGAGGCATATAACTGTCTCAACCCCAAACTCTCATTTTTCCTTATTCACAGCTTTTTGCTTCTTTCAACGCGACATTTATATATACAAATGATATATATATATATATATATATATATATATATATATATATATATATATATATGGATATATAATCCAACAAAATATTTATCTATCCATCGGGCTGTTTAGCTCACTAGATATGAGCGACGCTACATTGGCGTGGCAACCTTATAGGTCGCAGGTTTTAATAGTGCAGCAGTCCCATTTTTATATAATTGTTTATTCTATTTACGCTGTCTAGGGCAAGCGAGTCATTCTCTGTGTAATAATGGGTGGTCATTTCAAATAAAGTTTCAAATAATATAACAATTTCATAAATATACATAGAATCCCGCCTTTTCCCATGTGTGCGCGTACACACACACACATACACACACACACATACACACACATTTGCGCTCCCGTGCATTTGTGTGTGTGGAAGTGTATGCTGGTGTAATGAGGAGCGGATCCAACGAATCATGTTCGAACTCCAGCCGAGGCTTCTCATTTATACCTGTATGAAAGGCACGAACCCATTTCCCTTTGCCTTTTGGTCTATCCACTGGCTAATTCGACAAAATGTCTCACCATTATCATGCCATAATGGTTGATGAAGAAGAGAGTGCTTGGACAATCCACTCTCCCATAACAGATGGCGTATCAGCAAAACACTGTTACCCCCATTGTTACTCTTGTCAGGGACCAATATTGACCTGCACATTCACACTTACACACACACATGCACATATACATATGTATATTTCATTTTCGAAAATATGGTTTACTTTTTTTTCTCTCCCTTATCAATGAATTACAACGATCAACCACTACTGCTTAGAAAGTTTAGCCATAGACTGTACGTTAGTTCGATAAATATCATATCACCGAAACAGCAGCCAATTTTTTTTTCTCTTTTGTATTGCCATCCTTATAAAGGTGGTTTGCGTGTACACAGAAGATGAGGCATTCGCTATTAACCACAGCACTTGGCTAAAAGAGGAAATATATTTCCAGAGTGCAATGCACCAGTTTTTGTATTATGCCAATCCTGGCACATTCTTATTTTTCTTTCGCTATAATATTTTGTAATGGCAGATATTGCCAGAACCGTACTCACTGAAATGGCAAGAGAAAGAAAGGAAGAAAAAAAAAAAGAAGAAAGGAAGCAAGAAAGAACCGAGAATTTGGAAAATAACTCCATTGATAATTACGGAGTGAAGTCAATAAGTAGTCAGTATTTATTTGTTTATTTTATGCTTCTCTGTCTCCACCGATCTTTTTTTTTCAAAGAAAATTTATTGTACTTATAAATATTACAGACATTACTCTCGGCATATGAATATGGCATCATAGTACGGTCAATAAGAACGCTGTCAAATAAATTTCGAAGCTCTATTGTTATTACGTCAAGTTAGAAATGTAATGGTTTCAGTGCGACGCATAAGCCGAAATGTTCGTCCTTATTTCAATGGGGCAATATTTTTCATACAGATATGTAATTACTATGACCATTGTCGAAAGCATCGTTTCAAATGCGTACACAGAGAAATCTCACTCTTTCAAATATAATTGGATTCTGATATAGATATGGAGTTTGTAAATCGAAGATGTATGTATCTAGCCCTTCGGCTGGAATGAAAAATTGTAGGAATGACGACAGGTTTTGTTCTGATCAGAATATATGGCCCCCAATAGCTTAATCACTTAAAAGTAAAACAAAAAAATTGTTCAAGTATGTCTATCCTATATCAAATGATATAAAACGAAATGAATACAGTTACTCATCGTTTATCGAGAGCATTATTATGAAAAACTTTTCGTAAACTGAAATGGCATGAATCGATGAAGCAATTACCATTATCTCGTATAGGATAAATGTTTGCACCTCCCTTTCCCTAATGGTAATGACGGCATGTTAGGCTGAGTTGTCGTCAGTTGAGATGGTAAGAGGTACAGAAAATGGAGTGTAAGAGAGAGAGAGAGAGAGAGAGAGAGAGAGAGAGAGAGAGAGAGAGAAGTTGGGCGCTGCCTCTGTTACAACTCACTGCAACACCCAACACTAGACCTCATTTTCACTTTTTTTATCGGTTCGTGAGAGCGAAAAAATGGCATAAAGATTTCATCATCAGTCTTTTAATGTCCGTCGTTGGACATAGACCTTCCCCAGGATTCGTCACATTTCTCTATCATGGGCGTCGCAGAGCCAGCATTAACCTAGCACATAACGAGGCCCCGAGTGAGGATCGACCATACTTCACTAGAGGATCATCATCATCTTTCACAGTCTGTCATTGGACATAGACCTTCCCCAGGATTCGCCATACCTATCTATCGTCGGCGTCGTAGAGCCAATACTTTTTTTCACTCGTTTTTCTCGCCATCTTATATTCTGCCGGTCTCAGTTTCGCATGTGATCTCTGGGGATATGTGTTGTGAGCTGTGATGTCAAGCGGATGTCTACCATTCTTGCAACATGACTAGCCCATCGCCATTTGAGTTTTCTGATGGATTCCATGATGTCTCAGACTCTAGTTTTCTCCCTGATATATAATGTTGTCATGTGATCTCTCCATGTTATGTTGAGCATCATTATTTCGTGTGCACGTTGCATGTATGGTCAATAAAATTCAGCTCTCTAATCATCACATTATAATAAATACCCACCAGATTAATGAAAATCAATGAGACATTACGGAGCCTTTTTCATTTGAGGTTTTGGCACATAATGGAAATAGTTTTAGGTAAAGGTTTAAAAAAAATGCCAATCAATGAAATATTACGTACCATTACTCACTTGAGATTCTGGCTCGAAATTGCAATAGTTTAAGGTAAAGGTTTAAAGATTACTGCAAATTTAAAAAAGAATGAAAAAATTGTCTCATTACTTTTTACCTTACTTTTCAATACTCCTACACCTACTGTAACGCATATACGATGAATACTGTTATTTACGGGAATCCATACACATCGGCTTATGTATAAGTACGCATACAAATAAACACATTCCCATACATACATATACACAAGACACAAACATATCCAGGTTCAATAAAGTCTAGAAAGCACTCAGAGAGCGAATACTTCTTCCAACGCTGCTGTCATGGGTAGGTAGGGTAATCGTGCTTGGATCTGCCCCCAAACTTCGATCACTTCTTTCGTAGCCTTCTGCCTGACCTTCCACAAAGTACAATTGAAATCCAATCAAAACTTTCGGAAATATTGCGCGGAGAGGTATGGGAATATGTCAATATTATATGGTGTAGAAATATACTCACAATATAGGGGAAGTAATCGTGCAATTTATTGAAAACCTCGTGAACGTGAATGTATGGAAAAAAAAGGAAAAATATCTCTCAATCAAAAAATAATTCCTTGATTCGCCCTCGAAATTCCCCGTTCTTACCCCACTGCCAACCCTTCCACTAACTTTCATTGAAATCCATTCAGTGCTTTCGGAGATATCTTGTGGACACACACACACACACACACACGGGGAGATAGAAATACTGAAAGGCGGACGCGATCGAATACATCTACCTATCTAACTTCGTTCGCAGAGGAAAATGAAGGCGTTCACTTGACTCAGACACGATATGGCATAGAACCACACACGGTTGAGTATTATCGTAAAACTCTGAAGCCTTAATTTGTCTCGAAAGACGTACACGGCGAACCAACTACGAGTCTTGGCCCACAAAGCAGTGGGTCAGGTTCGAACACCAATTGCTGGTAACGGAAGCGAATTCACAACTGATATCTCCGATAGAGCACACTCTTTAATCATGATTCTTGTAAAACCGCCGTAACTATACCGCACAGATTATCTTCAGTGAGAAACACACATATATAACAAATCTGGCAAAACTATCGTCACACACGTGGGCAAGCGCGCGCAAACGCTTTTAAACATGCAGACGCATTGTCTCATTTGTTGACGCACAGATATTGACATGGCTGACAATTTTACAAAATTTGTTGACGCACGTATACCCGCCCTTACACGCACGCTCGCATTAACGCTCGTATTATAACCCTTCACCTTTTACAGTATAATAGACTCTCTGTATGCACACACAATTACGCCTGACACGCAATATCACTTAAATGAAATAGCTGATGATTGCTATATCCCAGGATTCTTTACGAAGAAAAAAAAATGAAATAGAAAAGTCAGTGACATGACAAAAAGAGCAAAGGAAAAAAAAATCAGAAAACGGTGAAATAGAAATAGAAGGAAAAAAAGGCAGAGAAAAAAATGTCTGCCGCGAAACAGGCGTTGTAATGCATTCCACTGCGTCCACAAGTCATGACCCTTGATCCGTCTTCCTATAGCCACTTGATCTTCACTTTGACTATTATCGCCGTGTTCCTCTTCAGTATTGTCCTACATCTACTCGGCGCACTTCCAGTTAATTTGCGAGCCTCGTTGAGGTCGCATGTGGAAGTGACAAAATCGTTAATTGCTGGCTTGTGGCCAATCTCTCGAACGAAAAACATGAGTTTTATTCAGACAGGAATAAACACGGCCAGTCGATTTGAGAAACGAACAGACAAGGGAAGGAGAGAGAGAGAGAGAGAGAGAGAGAGAGAGTGACGGAGAAAAAAAATGCAAAATAAAGAAGAAAAAAAAGGAGGGAAGAAATGAGATGAAGAGAGAAAGAAAGAGAAGGAAAGAGAGAGAGAGAGAGAGAGAGAGAGAGAGAGATAGAGAGAGAGAGAGAAAGAGTGACGGGAAGGAAAAAAAAGAAATGCGTAAAAAAGATAAACGACATTATATTGAAAAGGGCTAAAAATAAATATGCTAGAGTCTGCGCATCCAAATGTGCGTTATATGTCACACATATAAACGCACACACACACACACACACACACACACACAGAGTCTTAACATGGCATTCTTTCTTCCAGGCATGCTCATTTGTGTTTCTGCATATACGCGTGAGAGCTTCTGTATCTCATTAAACAAAGTCATGTTTCATGGAATTTTACGATAGATTTACCAAGATATTTTTCTTCGATGGGTGAGACTGTCTGGATGTCACATGTGCAGTTCCTATCTCCAAACATGGCACTTCTCCATTCCCTATCTTCTTCTCTTAACTTCTCACATTTTCTCTACAGCCCTTCGTCAAAAATTCTCAGATAAGACACATTAGCTTCGTCAGATCATCATCATCATCATCATCATCATCATCCTTTTAACGTTCATCATTAACCTTCCTCAAGTTTCGACAAATCTCTCTGTCGCAGAAGTTACGGCACCAATTTTTCCTGAGCCTGTCTAAATCGTCACGCCGTCTTATTTTCTGCCAGCCACAATTTCGCATATGATCTCTGGGGGACCACGTTATGAGTCTTGATGTTCAGCTGTTGTCTGACATTTTTTTCTTGCAGCGTAATCCGTCCATTAGGGTGGGAGGATTTTGAAGCTATGGTCTTGGGCAAGTCCAGATAGTTGGAATTCGATGTGATAAACATTGGTCCTAGCTTTTACCGTCCATTGATGAAAATTACTCCAAAGATTGGAATATTCCAGTTGTTGAATACCATTCTGGTTTTACCGGGCCGAAGTATTCCGTGCTATAAAGTAACAGCGCACAAGTGTTAGAATAATCCTGCTCCACTTTTATATATTTTTCAATGTATTTTTCTCACTTGAAAATCTGATATGGACGTTGCGTTGTGTCTTTTTAGCTATCTTACCATTCCTTAATTTCCGTTCATCTATTTCCATTAATTTATTCGTATTCCTGTATGTTCATTTCTCTGTCGAGGACAAAGACACATCGACTCAAATTGAAAAGGCAGAGAAAGTAGACCACTACATCTATCTAAGACAGCAAGTCTCTATTAGGTTATCAAAAGACGAAGAGATAAAGCAAAGAATCACTCTAGGATGGCAAGCTTTGAGTTGAGCGAACTCAACTTTCAAGAAAAAAAAAGAAGAATTCCACCTATCCTAAAGCAAAGGGTATACAACCAATGCGTCTCTCAGATGGTCACCTATGGAGCTGAAACGTAGAACCTGACCAAAAGATTGACCCTCAAACTGAGAACCACGAAACGTGCACATGAAACAATCGTGTCCAACATAACATGGAGAGATCATAAGACAGCACAGCTCGGAGTCCAAAATGGGCTGGATATGTTGTAAGAATGTCAGACAACTACTAGATATCACGACTCGCAACGTGGATCTCCAGAGACCATATGCGAAATTGTGGCCGACAGAAAGTAAGATGGCGTGACGACCTTGCCAAATTCAGGAAGCGCTGGTTCTTTGATGCCCATGATAGAGAGGTTAGGCAAATCTTGGGGAAGGTTTATTTCCAACGAAGGACACTATTACGATGATGATTTACATTCATTCATTTCCATTCCTTTACTATTTCCATTCCCTCATCCCTATTCATATATTCCCATCCCTTTATTCCCATTCATATATTCCCATCCCATTATTCCCATTCATCTATTTCCATTCCTTTATTCCCGTTCCCCTATTCAGTAGGTGAGGCTTTCCTTTACTCATAAAGGCTCTCACACTTGACATTTTGAAGATATTTCGGTTTAAATATCTCATTTCAATCTATCCTTCGTTTATTATACTTAAAAAAAGAAAAAAAAGCAACTTAGCATAGTAATTCAACCACATCTTGCGAAAATTATTTTTTTCATGCATTTTAGCGGGCAATTCTTGAATATGCTCCCAGAAATGATGGTAAAAGCAACTTTCAGAAACAAGGAGATCCCATTAGCCCTAAAAAGAAGAGTATACAACCAATGCATCCTCACGATGGCGCCGAAACATGAAACCTAACCATGAGAATGAACTGCTAACTGAGAAGCATGCAACGTTCACAGGAGAGAATCATGCTCAACATCATATGGAGAAATCACAAGACAGCACAATTTATCAGGAAGAACACAGGGGTCCGAAACATCATTGAATCTATCAGAAAACTCAAATGGCAATGGGCAGGTCATGTTGCAAGAATGGTGGGTAACCGACGGACATCATGACTCACAACATGGAACCTCAGAGATCACATGCGCAACCGAGGTCGGCAGATTACAAGACTGAGAGACGAACTTGACACAATCAGAAACTATTGGCTCCACGATACCCACGATAGAGAAGTGTAGCTAATCCTGGGGAAGGTCTATGTTCAACGAAATAGATCCTCATCATCATCACCATCAGTCTTTTATGACTGATGATGATGATAATGATCTGGACTTATCCAAAGTAGATTTTGTAAAAAAGAGTAAAAACAACCTATCCTATTTTTTAATGGATTCTATAATATACCTGATTGTTTTTTTCTCCCGATATACTGTTCTGTCTCACAGCCATTCCATGAGATCTTAAGCAGGATCCCCACCTCGCTGCCCGGTTCTTCCAGTTTTAAATGGTAATTGAAGAATATTGTTTTACGCTCTCACATCTTGGTAAATAGAACTTACAGGCACTGATTGGAAAGAGCAAAAAAAAAACAAACAAAAAACAGAGAAAATGGACGGGTAGCTTGAATTTGCCAATACATTTTATTGAAACTCTGATGACTGAAGTGGATGAACATCTGCACGTTGACTTGGCACTTCTATTCAAAATGAAAGCTTCTGTATTCCGGTAATCTCAGAAAGGAAGGAAACAATAACTGGTGAAAAAAAATGCGATCCGTCGCATTTTCTCTGGTTATTGTTTTCCACCTTTTTGAAATTACCTTATCCTGTTGCTTCAAAATCAAGGGTCCCAATTAGTCAATCAAAATTGAATTCAAATGACCCTATAATTTAGTACCATGCTGGCCGCTTCACTGCATTTCCTGAAACAGTGAGATTACTTGTCTGTATACATCTTCTCTTCAAATAAGATGAATTGGGTTTCATATTACCAACAGCGAATAGTAATCCCTTGAAATTGATCAATACTTAGTCCAATAAAAATGATCAGGATGACCAATTTAACATACTCAGGCTATTTGTATGAAATCTTAGATACTACTCATTGATCTCTCGCAGTTAATGTATAATCCACGAGGAAGGATTAAATGACTCACAGAGAATGGATCCACACAGACCTTTCAACAATCATGCATGAATTATTTTCAATTCCATATTCAATCATCCAAAGCCTTGGGCAGAAATCTGATAGAATGATGGTACTATAGAAGTAATCCAACAGCAGCGACCTTTTCTTTAAATTCCAGCAACGAAGCTAACAAACTGAATACGTAGTTTTAACCAAGAAAATAACCATATTTACTGATGTCACTTGCTTCTGCTTCCTGGTTATAAAAGTTCTCTCTTCTGTTTATCTTTGCTCACTCACCGACTTTTTCAGCCGCACGCAGACCCGTTATTTTCCTCAATCTTTTATCTCCTGTAGTTTTTTCCTTACATCGGGACGTTTGCATAGTTTCGACCAGATAAACGTGTTTTTTTTTTCACCATGACTCACATCGCGTAACTATCTATGTTTCTTCCTACCGCGAGATCTCTTAACTCTATATTTCCATGCGACGCGCTTTTGGCAGGAAATGTGGAGTATCATATCATGCTTGGAGAGTCAATTGAGGTTTCTAATGTACCAGATTTCGGCAGATGTTCGGAATGTCATATTTAGCTTCTAGAGCTTTGCCCATTTTCCTTATCTCTTCATTTAATATTTGTCCACGATAACATTTTGGTATTCGGGGAGCCAAATCTATTGGGACACATTCAGTACCTTTACTTTTCGCCACTACACCGTAAAACTATGCCACATCTCTTTTTCATTCTATCCAGTTCAGATTTACAGGATTAATCAGTCAATATATTTTCTGATGTTGAAAATCACGTAAGCACTCTGGTGACTCTTATTTCTTATTCACCTCCTAAGCTCTTACGTGTTAACCTGATCATTGTTTTCAATAATATTGCTTTGTTATCTATATCAAACCTATTGAAGACAGCACTTTTACACCCACCGTTAGATAAAATATGTGGTGACTGGAATCACTAGATCACATCTCGTTCATAACTCTGTTCAAATGCATTCTACTACAGCTCTACTTTGATTCAGTTACTGATCATATGTTCTTTTTCAGCTTCAATGTTTAATTTGTCACCTAATGTTTGTTTTATTTTTTGAAATTTAAAACTCTGCATTTGTCTTCATTTCCATTATGAACTCTCACGTTTATTCTGTTGATCGTATTTTCTTCATTCAATGTCATTTCTATCCACGTGTTCCAAACACATGGGTTTAAACAATATGGCTGACTTCTGTCTTCTTCAATTTCTCTCCGTGACTCATTTGGCAGGAAGTGGAAAAATGGACCACGTAATAAATAAATCCACACGGTGACTTCATATTTTCTGACGACACACAGCAACAATGTTGCCTTTCACACGTGTAGCAAATGAATATATACAAGTAAGTGAAATATGACTAGGTAAAACAAAGTCATACACCCAAACACACATTTTGCACGTGTATACACACATGCACACGCACACACACACGTACACGTATGCGTGCGTGTGTGTGTGTATGATCATTTCAGTATACATGTGTATATATCATAATAAATTGCATTATATTATATAGAGACTTATTTTCAAAATGATCTGTCATTACACGGTTAATGTATTGCTCACCCTAGACAACGTAAATAGAACAAACAATTTAAGAAAATGGGCCTGCTTCAGGAATTGAACCTGCCAACGTTAGCAGCCCCATTTTCTTCAATTGTTTATTCTATTTACGTTATCTACGGTGAGTGATAAATTAACTGTGTAATGACGGGAAATCATTTTCCCCAAAAGTTTCTATATGATATAATGCAATTTATGATAATTCTTTCAGATCATATATATCCAGTTCTTAATACATATGTATGTATGTATACACGAACGCTTATATAAATTCGATTTATAAAATATAATTTACAAAGAAGCGAAATTATGTAATCTTAAACCAAGTTTAAAAAAATGAATACATGTTGCACATATGCATTTATATGTTTCCCCAAATATGTTTTTGCACATTTTTACACATTTATATCTATCTACCTATCTATCTGATTTCAAAGATTTCTAATGAATAATTATGTTTTAACCCTGAAAAGCACCACTGAAAAGTGACAACAGTATTCAAACGTATTTAGGTGCTCTTTGTTCCATACATCTGTATCATTGCATTATGGGCAATGGTAGAAGTGGCCAACTACTTATTATCCCTATGAATAGACTAGATTGGATAAAAACTTACTTGTATTGTTCAAAGTCGTTTTCATTTTTTCAAAACTTAAAGAATACTATTGAATAAATCAAAACGATTACGAACAATACAAGCCTCAACAAATGATAATTTTCTAAAGAACGAAATCAAGTGTACTAAAGGCATAATTGTCTTAGGATCCAATATCATAATACGTAACAAACCAGAGATAACAAAAAAGAAAACAAACAAACGAACAAACAAACAAACAAAAAACAACTCTTCTTACATTTGAAATATATCCTCCATGGCACTTAATGTTTGCCAGTGGTGTAGGAAATCGATCCAGGAGCGTCTGCACTACCATCGATATAATCTGCTCAAGCTCAAGTTGGTTGACTGTAAAATGATCTTTCTCAAAGGATCACTTTTGAAGTAAAAGATACTGATAAAAATCTGCTAGATAATGTGTTCATCAGTTCAAATCTAAAATGTAGACTTGCATAAGAATAGAGTTCTAGTCAGACACGTGCTGTTGCAATCATTAAATAGAGAGTTCAGTTCTGCAATGGAAGATGAAAGGTATTGCCTTCTCGTATGCAAGCATTGTATGACATTTCCTGTTTGAAGTTAGTGTCATCCTTTATGTTTTGGTTGTTAATTTATACTGTCGTTTAAAATTAGTTGATATGTCTATCAGATAAGTCAAGCTGATCAAATAGACACAATATATATATATATATATATATATATATATATATATATATATATATATATATACGTGCACGTGTGCGTGTGTGTTGATGTATACTTATATATGAAATATTTGATATGCATATATATGTTTGTAAGTGTATGTGTGAATTGAAATACATAATTTGATTTTAACATTTCTCATTTTCTCTTGTGTATTCTTTCTCGCTAACTATATATATATATATATATATATATATATATATATATATATGGAGCAAAAAGCTAATCAATTGAGTTCCCATGGTATAGTAAACATAGTAGGAAAAGATCATAAACAAAACTGAGGGATGAGATAGAAAGTTCAGCCCGTAAGACATATTAGAAGGTAGTGCAATTATGTTTGTCATGGACAGAAACGGGAAAAGTCTTAGTCCAGCAGTGGACTTATAATGGCAACTGCTGCATATATATATATATATATATATATATATATATATATATATATATATATATATATATATATATATATATATATACTAAGGAAAGGAGAAGAGAGTGAGAGTTCGATAAACTGTTTTGTCAAATAGAACTTCTTTCACTATCTCTCTACGTATATTTTCGTACACACTGATACACACAAATACATATAAACGCATGAATGTGTATAACGAGAAAGCTGTTATCCAAATTTGAAATATATAATCATTTTTGTCAAACTCCCACTATTAACTTTCGGTTAATGCTAAAAAAATTAAAAGGTTATAGAATTTAAATGATGATATGAGAGAGAGAGAGAGAGAGAGAGAGAGAGAGAGAGAGAGAGAGAGAGAGGGAGAGAGAGAGAGAGATTTCCGTAAAACCAATTAACAAATGAAAGAAAGAAAGAAACGGTGAAAGAGAGAAAGAATAAGAGGAAGAAAGAAAGGAAGGAAGAGAGGGAAAGAGAGAGAGAGAGAGAGAGTGAAAGAAAAAGAAAAAGAGAGGGGAAAAAGAATGAGAAGAAGAGAAAAATAGACAGAGAAAGAGGAAACGGAAATTTATGTGCAATAGAATGATTTATCTGGTGTCGCTAACCAGAATTTTCCAGAATTTGATACTTCTCTCCTTTTTTTTCATCTTTACAATAATTCTTTTTTTTCTTTCTTCATTGCTCTTCTCAGCCCTAACTGCCCTTAGCAGAAACATTTTTTTGTGCACACACTCTCCTCAATGAATAGGAGAATCAATCTTCTTTTTGTCTTTTAATCATTTGGACAAGTGACTGGAATAATCGCATTTTTCTACCTCTGTATATATCACGTGTATAGCCTGCAACGATAGAGGCAGAGTTTAGTTTGACTCTGAAGTAGTCAGTTTTGTTATTCTGTAATGTTTAGTTTTATAGATCTGTCTTTAATCGGAAGAGAACGCTGTTTTCCAATTAAACCAGGGCAAAACTGTTTTGGCTGTATATTGTATTCACTGACACACATATGTTCATTCATTCATGGAAGGCGTAGAAGGCCAATAACTAAATGCAGATTGCTTACTGGACAATCCACCCAGCGACTCTCTCACCCAGCCAGCCATCCAGCGAACCACCCAGCCAGCCATCTATTCATATATACATACCTACCTCATATCATAATTATCAGCCGTTGTAAGTCCACTGCCGAACAAATCTCCTTTCATATCCTACCAGCAAACCATTTTTGTTTCATCTAATGCATGGTCTTTTCCTTCTGCCTTTACTGTCTCATGAGCGCCAATAGATAAGTATTTTGCTGCATCTGTTGTCCTTTCTTCTTGGTGTAGTGCTTTGTCCATCTCAATTTTTGCAGTTTAATTATTTTACGATATCTTTCACCCCGGTTGTCTCTCGGATTCATGTTGATCTTTTCTATTAGACGGCAAAGAGTTATTCCTAACAGTGCTCTTTCCATTGCCCACTGTGCGATTCCGAGTTGACATCCAGGTAGTTTTGTAAATTCATAGGTATCGCAACCGTACGTCACTGATATTATGCATCGATTGCATACACTATGTTTTCAGCATATTGGCAAATTACTATTCAATATGTCTCAATACATACTAAATGCTTTCCAAGCAATCATTACGCATCGATTCATTTTATTTGTTTGACCTTTCTCTTGCTTTATCGCCTGGTCCGGGTAAAAGTATTTTTTTAACCTCTTCCAGCACACACACATACATACATACATACATATATATATATATATATATATATATATATATATATATATATATATATATATATATATATATATATATATATATATATGCGTGTTTCTGCCCTTTTTTATCAGATAAACTGTCCAATCAAATGACATACACACACACACACACACACACACACACGCACACACACACACACACACATACACATATATATATGTATACACTTCAAGAAACACTCGGATGGTACATTCATTAGATATTGAAAACATGAATAAAGAAGACCTTTCGAAATACTTACACACAGGCATATGTTACCGTACGTAAGGTTCGGTAACGAAGAAGCAAAAAGAAAACAAAAATGAATGGAAACAAATTAAAGAATATAAAACGAGTTCAAGAGAGAGAGAGAGAGAGAGAGAGAGAGAGAGAGAGAGAGAGAGAGAGAGAGAGAGCAATAGGTATAGACATAGTGGTCTGACTACGATGGGAAACTGAATGACAAAAAGAAAGAAAAAAAGTAGGGAAACGATCAATGGGAATAAGGGGAAGACAGAGAGAGAGAGAGAGAGAGAGAGAGAGAGAGAGAGAGAGAGAGAGAGAGAGAGAGAGAGAGAGAGAGAGAGAAGCGTATATATGTAAAGATTTCCGTGTATTCAAACATATCGTATCGCGTATACAGAGCAAAAAAAATTGAAGTCAAGCCTTGCTGTTAAATAAAACCTCGAATGAGCACTCCACGCTTTCTGTCATGTTAATCAAATCTTTTTTTTTTTCATTGCTTTTATTTCCATCATTTTTCCCGGGTCCTATTTGTTTCAATGGCTCTTCACCGTGGAAAGTCTTTTTCTTTTTCTCTTTCTCCTTATTTCCTCTCCTGTTCTTCTTCAACGTCCCACCATTTTGTTTCTCCCTTTTTGTTGTTGTTGTTGTCGTTGTCCGTATCTCAGTCTGTCGATCTGTTTAGCTGTCTGCTGTTCTCCCCCCCCCCTCTCCAACTTTTTTTTCCCTCCATCCGTTCACTGTGTCTAGCAGCGACCGAGCGAGAGTAAAAGAGATGGAATTTAACGACTTTCGGGCTAAAACGTGACACACATATCTCGCAGACGTTTTTCTACCGTTTTTGATTCTCCAAGAACAAAAGTCGTTGAATTCGAGTTTCAGCCATCGCCGTTAGGGACGACACCGTCATCGACGACGCCTTCTTTCCTTTCTCATTTTCTCCACCCGTGTCTACGTTTTTGTTCGTTATTTACTTTTTTGAATAGATTTCTTATCATCAATGTTGTCGTCATTGTTGGCGATATGTCCTTTCACCACTACCACCACCAAAAACCACCAACGCTGTCGCCACCAGAACCAACATCACTGCTGCCTCCGCCGTCATATCTTCCAGCTCGCTATCACTTCTTATTTTGTTATTCTGGCTCACTACAGAAATTCTCACTTTTCTCTTCTTTTATTCCTACTCACTGAGTTTTCCCGCCAGTAGTATATGGTGACTAACGCTGGAGATCACTTGACAGCAAGTCCGCCAACGCTACAGTCCTCTTTTCGGCACCCTGTTTGATTTTGATTTTATAATTGATTTTTTTTTGTATCCATTGAATTTTTTCACCAGAAGTGACTCGTGGATTTCACTGGAGATGAAGTGACAACAAATCTCCATTACACTCGTCTCAGAATTCTTGTTGATGCTGTCTCGACGATCTCGGTCTTTTTCTGGTTTTCTTGTTCCCCTTTGCGAGACTCTGCGGGACTGTTCCTATCGCTCCGACCAAGATTGGTACCTCTGCCACCTTCTTATACTTCAAGTTCTCCAGCAAGGTCAAGATATCTATCTAGCTTTTCACTTCGAGTTTCACCCTGCGGTCTGCCCGAACAGCAGAACCCACCGAAAGTTTTTTTCCTCTTCATTACAACTAAATCTGGTCTTCTGGCTTGGATTGGGTGATCCGATTTGAATCTCAAAGTCTCAAAGGATTTTATGAGTCCTGGGTTCTAAGACAGATTCTGATCTGTACTTGTGCAATTGGTCTGTATGATTGAAACTTGGTCGCTTACACAGTTCCCAGCGGATTACCCTTCCAGCCCACTCATACCTGAGCTAATTCATCATAATAATCATCCTGTTGACGTCCGTCATTGGACATACACCACTTATCATTATCATCATTATTATCATTATTATTATTATTGATATTATCATTGAATATGGATCATTATTGTCAGCCTCTTAATGCATGATTATCATCATCATCATCATTCAATTTTGATGTCCTTTTTTTCTTCATCTTTCCATTTTGTCTCTCACGTTCCTTTTTCTACTTTCTTTTCTTTCATTCTTCCTTTCTTTCTTTCTTTCATCATTCCTTTCTTTCTCTCATTTCTTTCTTCTTTTCGTCATTTTTTTCATGTTCTTAATAATATTATCATTACGATTATAACCCTTCCCTTACCCATCATCCCTCCTAGTATTTTTCTGCTTCGCTCACTCCCGTCCTTCTCCCTCTACTTTATTCCCGATTCAAAAAAAGAAAAAAGAAGAGAAAAAAATCTCCTTTAGCATTCAGTTAAAGTTTTTTTTCTCTCTCCTTCTCTCATCCATCCGACCTCGTAGACCCTATAATTGGCTTCGCATCGGAACTTTTGTCAACGCCCATCGATGCCTGATGATAAATAGCCGACCACCATTTTTTTTTCTATTATCCAGTCAATCTACATTCGCGAATCGCTAATTCCTTCGTATTTTTCTCACTTTCGTGTAATTCGCTTCATTCTTTTCCTAACCTTTTTCTATAAGCGTCTTCTTTACATTTCTTGATTCTCTCCATTCTAGTGTGTTCTCCACGGTTGTTCACTACTTGTGGACAATGTGCAAACTCGTGGATTGTGCCTAAGTGATTACTACTTCATTCGTTTAATTTTCGTCCAACAAACATCAAATAACAACCTGCTTATGTCAGGATGGGACAAGCCGATTTTTTTTTGTGTGTGTACGTTTAGGAAAGAACGAAAGAAACTTGGAGATGCTATGACGGAGAGACAGAAAAAGAGTTAGAGAGAGAGAGAGAGAGAGAGAGAGAGAGAGAGAGATGAAAAGAAATATATACAGATCTGGTTTGTCATTCAATAGAAACCGTGACGTGACCAATGTCTTTTAGTAGCACGACATGTTGGGGATGATCAAATAAAACATTGGAAAAATGGGTGATTAACGGATAAATGTTGGACAGAGATCACTAATTAAGTCTAAATTTGAAAAAAGAAAAACAACAAAAAACAGAAACGGATGACTGCTACCTGACACAACTTAAGCAGCTAATTTAGCACAAACTTACATTGTAAATTTAAACCACACAAAAAACCTATTTAGGGGGTGTATTATGAGAAAACAGAACAAAACATTTTTTTTAGGTATAATAAGGAATAAATATTTTGAGTTTCAGTTCTCTACCTCTATTGGTGTGTCATGTACGCGTCATACAAACCTACATACATACATATATACATATATATATATATATATATATATATATATATATATATATACATACTTACATACATGTATACATACATACATACATATGTACATACATACATACATACATATATACATACATACTTATATATATATACATACATACATACATGTATACATACATACATACATATGTACATACATACATACATATGTACATACATACATACATACAAACAAACCTACATACATACATGCATACATACATATATACATACATACATACATAGCCAGCTAGACTAACTAAAAAACTGAAGAAACCTGTGTCGACAGTTTTGCTGACAGTGTTGGTTGACGGTTTCAAAGAAGCATAGAGAGGAAGATTGTAGATGAGGAATAAGAAATGAACAAAGATTGGGACAAATATACGAAGAAAACCCGAAAAAACGATAAAGAAAATTGAATAAGGAAAAATGGTAGTTCAGAGGAAACTGCTTAATGTGATTACTTTGGGATAGGGTCTCCTAAATAACAATAACAAATCGATAATATTAGGCCAAGGATATATGGAGGGAACCGTTTATTGTGATCACTTTAAATAAGGTGTTTGGGACCACCTGATTTCGATAACAGTCGCCGTTAGATAGCACCATCCGTGATGATGATAAGCGTTTTCCTTCGTGGATTGAAATGAGAAAAAAAGAGAAAGAAAGAGAATGGAATAAGGAGAAACAGAAGAGAAAAGGGAGAAATATATTGAGGGAAAAAAAGTGGGCAAGAAACGGAGACAGGAGTGAAAGAGTTGAAGAAGGATATTTGGGGAATAGAGGCTGAAGAAAACGTGGGTCACAGGGGTGGCAAAACAGCAACGGAGAGAGAAAAAGGAGAAAGAAGAGGAGAGAAACTATGAATCTGATGATAAGGATGGGACAGAGGATATGTAAGAATAATTGGATAGAATCATACGAAGAGAGAGAGAGAGAGAGAGAGAGAGAGAGAGAGAGAGAGAGAGAGGATGGATTTACATAACTACAAAGAGGAAGGAATAGAGAGCGAGAGAGAGAGAGGGTGGATTCACATTACTACAGAGAGAAAGGAAGAGAGAGAGACGGACAGATCAATAGAAAAGAGAGAGAGAGAGAGAGAGAGAGAGAGCGAAATAAGAAAAAGGGAAAAAAGAAGTATGAAAAAAAAGAGAAGACAATGGTAGAAACGAAGAGAAAAAACAAGAAAAGAGTGTGTGTGTGTCCAAGTGTGTGAGTGGGGGGGGGGAGAAATAGAAGGAAAGAAAGATAGATTTGCAATAAGAGAAAGAGAGGGGAAGAGGGAGCGAAATGAGAAAATGGAAAAAAAAATAGTATGAAGAACGAGGAGACACTGGCAGAAACTTGGAGAAAAAAAGGACAAAAAGAAAGAAAGTGTGTGTGTGTGTGCGTGTGTGTGAGAGAGAGAGAGAGAGAGAGAAAGAGGGGAGAGAGTAAAAAAAGAGTTAAAAAGAGACATGGTAAGAATGAAAGAGAGAGAAAATGAGATAAGTTAATTGTATGAGGGAGAAAAGTAGAGAAAGCAGAAGAAAAAACGTTGGGGATAATCGGTAAAGAGCTCCGGGCAAAGAATATTGTTATGCAAAAAGTCGACAAATAGAAAAGAAAAAAAAAATAAATAAACAAACTGGAAATTTACTCCTGAAAGAAAATAAAATGTGATTGAGTGGTTAAAGTTGATGGGAAAGCTACTAAATGGCTAAACGAATTTCTATCTATCTATCAGAAAGAAAGGATATAGAATAACAAGAAAATAATTGACTTATTTGGTAGAATCTAAAAACTACAAAATTTAAATAGGCATCTGCGATTGAATCTATTGTCAGTTGGTCAAATGAGGAAAAAAGAAGATTGATTGGCACGTTTGTGTGTATATTTATGAGTGTTTGTTAAAGAGAGAGAGAGAGAGAGAGAGAGAGAGAGAGAGAGAGAGAGAGAGGGGGGGAGAGAGAGAACAGAGATGGAGAGAGTGAGAGTGAGTGAGAGCGAGACAGAGACAGAGACAGACAGACAGACAGACAATACGAAGTATTGATGAATTGGAATGCTGTGTGTAGATATCGGATAAGGCTTTTGGGGTTCCAATTTCAACTATTCAAATCGAGAGTCCCACGATGGCGTGATTTTCATTTATTGAATTCCGTGATAGGGATTAGCAGAATTCAAAAACTTAGTTGCATACTAAACTATAATGGTGATAAATTTGGAGCCATCGGAGCAGACTTGTATTAGCATTTTAGCTACAAAGCAAAACCGAACCGTTATTTTCAGTCTGTCGTAACGAAGTGCACTTTCGAAGTATTCGGTTACTTCCATTAATTCCTTTCTGTAATTTCCATTTTTGTTTGAAAATACCTGATAATCCTTGGTTTCGTGGAAGCCAAAAAAAAATAAATAAATAAAATAACTAATGTCTTAATCGGTTACGGATGCAAAATATAGCAAAAACTATTGTAACACTGGGTGACATTCAAAGCAATAACAATATAATTCATGTATTCCTTTCGTGAATTTTCCACAAACTCACTCATTCGATGTTAAAAACGACAGATTAAAGTTTCTAACATCCAGCGAGTGTGTGGAACTCAACAATTCGCAATTGTTATTTAATACAATTAGTCCTTTGTACGATTTCAGTCACTTGATTTTTGACTGGGGAAACAAACTTCAAATTTGACAAAATTAGCGGAGAAATAATGCTTAACCGTATACAGGAATGCGCATGGACCGACTCAGGGCACGCAAGAAGTTATTTGATCGGCTGGCAACGACGGGATTCTCTGCTAGAATATATATATATATATATATATATATATATATATATATATATATATATATATATATATATATATATATATATATGTATATATGTATATGTATATATATATATATATATATTTAGTTTATAGTTTATAGTTTATTTGTTGTCTAATTCATCAATTAATATGCTATACCCGTCTCTATTACATGTTCTATAGCATATGTGTACTTTTGGTGGTTGAAAGGTTAAGTTTCTATTGAAAAACAAATTTAGCATCAGATGTTTTGCTTTGAAAGCAAAAATGAACATAAAAGGAAAATCCATGGGAGGCCATAGTGGTGAGTCCCGAATGTTCTTTTTAAAATGTGCACGCTGTCTCTCTCTCTCTCTTTCTCTCTCTCTCTCTTTATATATATATATATATATATATATATATATATATATATATATATGCAATGCTGTTCCAACATGGAATTGGGCACTCTGGTGGACGGGGAATATATATGCGTAAATAAATATATCGTTTAAATTCAGCCTTACTTACCGTCCAGTACTGTGGAGTAGAGGGGGGATACCAGCCTTTGTGTCTGAAGCTAAAGTTTCAATCCTACCTCTTGGTATTGGATGGGAAAATGTATAATCTATAGTCACACTGAAGAGTTGTAATACAATGAAACAGCTGTCTTTGGATGACACTATATGTATATATATATATATATATATATAATATATATATATATATATATATATATATATATATATATTTCAAGTGTAGGTGTACTGTTATTATTGGAGAGATATGTTCGGTGCATAGTACTTTATTTCTTTTATTATTCATTATCTACACACCATTCTTCTTCTTCTTGTTCAACTGTTGCATGTCATCTTCATTGTGACTTAATAATACTCTCTGTTTTTCGGTTCAAGTCTGAAAGATCAAGAGAACTTATGTTTAGTGGTTGTGGCTTGGCGTGGAACATTTTCCTGCGTTCTATGTTGGTGTTAATTTAAATTTTACATCTTACTATTCTGTGGTCGCATCCTGCGTTGATTTGATTTAGGACCTGGATGTCTTTGACAGTGTCGCTTTTGTCTGCTAAGATGTAGTTTATTTCGTTCTTCGTTTCGTGGCTGGGGCTCTTCCAAGTCCAATTTTTAATTGCTTTTTCTTTAAGAAGGAGTTAATGATTATGTGCCCGTTTGCAGTTGTGAAGTTCACAAGGTCTACACCACTCTTGTTCCGTGCTTTAGATGCAAACTAATCTTCAGGAACCTAGACTGGGAAAACAAAGGGATCAGAGTAGACAGCAAATACCTCAGTAACATCAGATTTGCAGACGATATCGTCCTTTTTGCAGAGAATCTCCCGGAACTCCAACTAATGGTAGATGAACTGAATGAGGAGAGCAAAAAAGTTGCCCTTCACGTGAACTTTAGCAAAACAAAGATCATGTACTACAAACGTGTCAGAAATAAACGCACAACGAGCAATATCGAAAACTGATGATGATGAATACTATTTCTTCATAATTCACCAAAAGTTCATCTGTTTGTCCATCTGTCTGGCCGTCCATGTGTACTTGCTTTCTGTAAAAAAAACTACTCCATATCCCATGAAAGTTTCTGTGAGTACGAATGATCTTGAGAAACCACCAAAATATGTTTTTAAGTGTCTCGATCTCACCTTTTGATAAGATGATAATAAAATAACCTGTTATTTTTTCCAAATCAATTTTCGAAATCAAATGAGATGTAAGTTTGCATTATTTACTAGAGAAGAAGCTAAGGCTTTTTAACACACCTCATATCGCGTTGTTTATTGGTTTTACAGGAATATCTTGAATAGTGCTCTTTTGATTCGAGCGTGTTCTGAAAGAGTATGGTCATGGTATCGCTGTACACTTTACAATTCAAGTATATTGCTGAACCTTTTTCTTCATTGATAAATCATTTTTCCAAAACACGAAATTCAGGGATCAGAAATTATGTAGATTATATGGAGGGACTTTTTATTTTCCACCACTAGGGATCAAAGTAGAGAGGGCACTTTTATTTATCACTCTTAAGGGTCGAAATCGATTAGGAATGTTTAAGGGTTGAAATATGGGTTGAAATATTCAGGGTTTAGTATGTCAGGGATATTTTCTTTCTACTATTGGGTCAAATTCTAGGGAATTTTTTTTCCACTTTCAGGGGTGAATATCCAGGGGTAGATGTTTATTTCAATTTTAGGATTCACAATCGGGTAGAAATATTTTTTTTACTTTCAAGTATCAAAATCTGAGTTGGGGTGAATTCCTTTTCACTTTTGGAGGGCAAAATTCGAATGAGTAACATTTTTCTTTCTCAAGATTCTTTTTTCAAACTCGCAGGGGAATCTTTTTTTCATTTTTCAAGGGGGATTTTTATATAAATTTTTGCGTTTAAAATCATGGGCAAGAATTTATTTCAATTTTGAGGGGCAAAATGTGGAAGGTTTTTTTCACTATTAGGAGTAAAATTCGAGGGGTAATCTTTTCTCACACTGAAAGGTCAATATTTAGGGTAATGTTTTTTTTTTTTAATGTCAAAATCTAAGGAGATATTTTTTCAATGTCATGGGACAAAATCGAAGGGGAACTTTTATTTTTCACTTTCAAGTGTCAAAATCGAAGTGAATTTCTTTCCATTTTAAAGGTCAAAGTCAAGGATCCCTTTTAACTTTCAGGGGTCAAAATGAAAAGGGAGATATTTTTCCGCTTGTAAAAGTCAGAATCCAGGGGATTTTTTTCAATATGAAGGGTCAAAATCTGAGGAGTAATTCACTTTTAGGAGCGAAAATCGAAAGCAAGATTTTTTTTGCGTATTAGGATCAAAACCAAGAGCGAATTCTTTTTTCTTCATTTTTAGTTGTCAAAATTGGAGGGAACTTTTTTTCATTTTTTTTCTCATTTTTAGGGGTCAAAATCTGAGGGACTTCCTTTTCAATTCAAGGGTCAAAATCGAGGGCAAGATTTCTTTTTTACTTTTAAGGTTCAAAATCAAAAAGATATTTTTTCAAGATTTTCAATGGTTAAAATCGAGGAGAACTCTTTTTTCATATTGAAGGGCCAAAATCGGGGGGTATTTTTTTGGTAGTTTATAAGTTGATATCGAAGGTGATTTTTGTCGCTTTAAGACTATTATTGTAGATACACCTTGAAATGAACACATTTTATGCCTTTGTAGTGACGTAATTTTATGACGCCACCCGAGACTATAAGAGTTTTGGGATAAAATTGTGCGAAAGTGATTTTTTCATATTAGCCTCCCCCTTTCTTTTGAAAATTATCCCTCCCCCTATTTGACATTAGTCCCCTCCTTCTTGGTTATTCCCTTTTGCCCCACTTTTCTCAACAATAACCCCCTCTCCTAGTGCTTTTTTTCAATTACTATTAGCCCCCTTTTCTGAACATTAAGCCCACCCTCTCTTTTCAGTATACTTTTACTTTTAAACCTTTCACCTTTTTTAACATCATTCTCCTATTCTTATTTATTTATTTTTTTTACATTAGCCCTCTTCTGCCTTTTTTGGAGATTAGCCCCATTTTTCCACCTCCATTTTTAACGTTAGCCTTTTCAGACATGAGTCCTACTTTTGCATTTTGCATAACATTCGAACGTTGGTGGGAACAGATAGAATGATGCGATGGATTTAATAGTTTTCAGCTTGGAAAGGGGCGAAGGAAGATTAGTACAAATTATTATCCATATTAAACACCCCTACAAGCGAGTGCCGAAATATTTGATACACCCAGTAAATTTTCATTGCGTGTACATAATTACTTTTTAGACACTTTTTATTTATTTTAACGTACAGCCTTCGAATTTTTTATTGATCTTTACATATCAACAGAGGTTAGCACCACCTTTCCTATGTTCATATTGGCGTCAAATCAACTTTTTACACAAATTTACAGCCCATAAGGTGCAGTCTTTTGTCTATAGAACACAAAGTTATAAAAACAAACTAAGGAACAAAGAGAGAAACTTTCGTCATCTTATTTGCATTATATTGTATATACTATATATACACGTACGTGTGTGTTTTTGTGTTTGTGTTTGTGTGCATATGTGTATGTACGTATGTGTGACCAAACAGGTCACGGGGTTGCCTAGTATCTTTTTACATATATAACATGATACACATTAGGCACTGTCGATCGTTGTTTAGTATGTTAGTCGTGGAGGCTATTGTTAACGATTTCAAAAACTGATCTTGTGCCATAGTTGGGCCAGTAGTACACGTGTCTATTGAACGTGATATATATATATATATATATATATATATATATATATATATATATATATATATATATGTGTGTGTGTGTGTGTGTGTGTGTGCGCGCGTGTGTGAACATATTTAGACAGTCTAACAAGAAGAAAGTTGGCAGGAATTGTATTACATACACACTTACTGATTATCAGGTATGCAAACCGGCAGATCAATTAATATTGACAAAGATGATATATATATATATATATATATATATATATATATATATATATATATATATATATATATATATATATATATATGTATATCTGTGTGTATGCATTTGTATGTGTGTATATACATACACACACACACACACACACACATATATATATATATATATATATATATATATATATATATATATATATATATATATATATATATATATATATATATATATATTAGTCAGGCAGACGCCAGGTAGAAGAAATAAAGTTGTTAGTGCGTTGGCAGGGATGTATGATTTTGCTGGGCATTGACCAAGACTTGATGAAAAGAACTTGACATTAAAAGAAGACCAATCGACTTCAATGTTTGCAAATTTCACCCTGCAACTGACAAGTGATTTGATTTTTGTTTTTATCTTACAAATCTTTTTCATCCGTCTTTTCTCACTTAAATGGCAAAATGAAAATTGTCGCACGAGAGGACTGGCTCACTCCAGCCAATTCATACCATGTGGTTATCGTAGACTTCATGAGTATTTGAGCTTACGTCACAGATAGCAGATTACACAAAGTTGTAATTAGAGTTTCATACTGGAATCGAAATATGATTCTAGTAACGAAACGATTGATTCTGATGCTCACTTTTGAGCCTCGTATGTATTGGTAGCCAGTTACCTACTCTGTAAAATACAGAGAAAACAGGAAGATGATCTGATGTCAGTATGGCCTCCTACAACACTAAAAAGCATTTCGTTGATCATAAGCGTTCACGACAAAAACAGTGGACTGTAATTGTTTGTGACTACCGGCAAGATCAGTCAAATTTCTCTTTAATATTTAGTTAGCATTAGTTTCAATACAAAATTTATTTGATTAGTATTGTTCTCAACACAAGTTTTTCGTATTCATTATTGTTTTCAGCACGAAGATGTAAATATTCTGTAGTGTTTTCGATACAAAATTTATCTATCCGGTATTGTTTTCACTGATATTTTTGCAATTCAAAATTTTATCAAATTCACCGTCACAGTCAATAATTGGACAATCGTAGCGTAACTCATATAAAAAAGTTCCATCGAAAAATAAATATGGTCAGTAAAAAATTCTTTTGATGAAATCATTGGTGTCTTTCGCGGAGAAAAACTGAAATAGAGTAAAAAAAAGATCTATAAACATCGAGATTTTGGAGGATGTAGATTTTATCAATAAACTCTTCAGAATAAGTCCTTTAGAGGCCACAAAAGCTTTTTGTTTTCGAAAAATAGATGAAAAGCTTTTTTTAAAAGGGGATCTAATGCCTGATCTTCAAGTCTGTGCACAAAACGATATGGCCAGGTACATATAAAAAAGGATAGAACCCTTTGCCACCTTTGGTGGCTATGGTGGTTCAATATTATTTTTAGTACATAACTGATTTATCCAGTATTGTTTTCGATACAAAACATATTCAATATTTTTTTAAATACAAAATTTAATTCGTATTGTTTTCACCACAAAAATATGCAATTAGTAATGTTTTCGATACAATTTAAAAGATAAGATTGGTTTCAATAAAATGTTTTTTAATCAGTATTTTTTTCAACATACAATTCAAATATCTTTGTTTTCATAACAAAATTATAAACATCTTGCAGATAGCAAGTCCTGAAGATTTGAACTTTTTCGATTGAAAGACGAAAGAAGTAGATTGACGTGTCCAACTTTTTTTCCAACTTCCAAAATGTAAATATTTGCCTTTTTCAAAGATTGATTATTAAATGATTATTGAAAAATATGACATAGAAGACACCATGATTGGTAATTCTAACTTACCTGACGAAATACAATATCAAATTTAAATCATATATTTGGAACATATTCTTAGTAGCCAAAACTTTAGAATTAAGGAAAAGATCAATCCAGTACCACCAGAATCTTTTTCGTCCAGAATCCCATCTTCTACAAAGAAGGAATAGAAGAATTAGTTTCATAGCGGGGTTTTATGATAACTCATAAGAATTATGATTATGTTTCTAGACAAATCAATTCAATTTCTATTACATTTAGACAGGGTTTTATCTCTCTACAAAAATGTATGATCATCATTATATTATTTTCCAAACAATCTAACAAATTTGTAATATTGGTATTGAAACGTCATATTCGTAATATGTTAATATACTTCCCATCATTGACACAAACTTAAGGATATACACGCATGCGCGTACATAGACGCACACGCATGCGTGCGCATGCGCATAATTGCAATATTGGTTGGTGTAACCGAGGGACTACTCCGAAGCCGAATAAAGACTGGCAGATTCAGGGGAAGTCAAATTCAAATTATTCGCTTCAAAGTGTCGGGTGATAAGCAGAGTCATGGAGTGGCCATATGTTACCATCGTGTGATTACTTGAGCGGAAGATTTGATTATGATCGAATCGCAAATCAATTGGTGTTCGATGTCCAAACGATTAGATTGAAACGCAATGGTCAGAGAAGAAGGCGGGCAGGGGAAATGGATCTGATCCGTACTCGAAAGAAAGAACGGCGAAGGGAGAAAGTAGTATTGAGCCGAGATCTGGGTCACGTGATGTTTACATTAGAGTTGTTGAGAGTTACTGATCCTTGATCCTTCTAAGGAAGCTCAGAGAGACTGAACGAATTTTAACAGATATGTTTACATCGTATCAATTAATCACCTTAATGACCGCCCATCTTCACAAGCTCTTGTCTCTTCTCTATTATCACGCTCTCTCTCTCTCTCTCTCTCTCTCTCTCTCTCTCTCTCCCTCCCTCTTTCTCTCTTTCTCTTACGAACACCAACTAAATCAACGTGATCGCTTCCTGGACTAAATCTCATTAGGTAGATTAATTGTAATTGATGGCATATGCAGTGCATGGGCAAAGAAGAAGACGTCTCATTTTATCGCGAAATATTCAGGAAATACTGATAGGCTACGATAGTAAATACTAAGCATTGGTTTAAGAAAACTCCAACTTTTCCCTTATATCATCATCAGTCTTTAACGTCCGTCGTTAGACATAGACCTTCCCCAGGATTCGCCACAGAGGACACGTTAATTGTTTTTTTGAAGACATTTTCTTGGAATAGAGTGCGTTCAGCATGCAGTCAAATACTTTATTGATATCAAAGGATTAGTGTCATTTATTTCCTTTTCTGATAGAAAAGAGCAAGAACATCAATCGGGGGCAAATCAGGATCTCAAAAGCTTTCTGTTGATAGTAATGTTCGTATTCATCTGTCGATCAACCCAGCGTAGTTAAAATGCCTTAAATTCTCCCCCAAACTGTGGTGCATTACCCTTCTTTTGTTGTCGTGATCTGTCGACTGTTCAGCGTTACTTTCCCAGTGGTCGGGACATTGAAGCGTATGGAAAATTGAGTAGAGATAACCGTAAGTTAGAAGAGGCACGATATATTTCACGATCACAGTGTTTTTTTTTCTCATTTGTGTATACAAATTTTCAAGTCACTTATTAAAACTATCATTATTCCCCTTTTATCTGTAATATTGAAACATATTAATTATTTGTTCTCTCTTTTTAAAAAATTTCCTAAATTGCAAAGATACACTGCGTAATTTCCAAGGGCCCAACTAGTTATATTGGGACAGACAATTAAAAAGTGGACTGTATGGAGACAGAGACAAAACTCAATTATATACCATAGTTCCCCGGCGTCGCAGACGCTATTTTCCCCCGACATAAGTCTCGAAATTTGATCTTACGTCCTGCAGGTCGAAGGTCAATTTTCATAGGCCTATCGTATTTGAAGAAAAATTAAATTTTGCGAATCCAAATTATGGCTGGAGCGTCTTTGACGTCAGGGTATACGGTAAATGAGAATAGCAGATTAGTTCAGGAGAAGAAGAATATACACGGCCACCGAGAAAGGTCGGTGATGCTGGAATGACAGCTGACCTCAAGGGACTGTTGCGGGCACACAAAGCTAGCTATCTTGTGGACGGTACTCGTAAGAGGGCACCACTTGATAAGCTACGAATATAAACAAAGAGAAATACCTCAAAAGTCTCCTGAGAGGCGTTGGGTGGGTTAGAGACTCAATAGGACGGACATGGCGACAATGTACAGGACAGTAAATACGAACTATGAAATTGAATCAAACAACACTGACCGTAGAGAATTTCACAGTATGATATTATTAGGGGAAAATCTACAAAATACCAGGGAGCTCAAACTATATCGGGGCAGGTCCAGTTGTGGAACTAAAATAATCAAAGTGCAGCGCATAGACTCGGCGTCTGGTAAGATGAGGGTGAGTTCCAGCCAGGATTCACCCCACAGCTGATGATCTCTCCGCAGGCCAAAGAATAGAACAAGCAAGGTCCGATTAGGTTGCTCCCATCCAATCGGCAAAGATTGATATATATATATATATATATATATATAGAGAGAGAGAGAGAGAGAGAGAGAGAAAGAGAGAGAGAGAGAGAGGGGGGTATTTTGACCCAGATTGTCAGCGTATATGTTCAATTCGAAGACGACCTAGGTGTCATCTTGGAAGCAGCTTTAGCGGGTCCAGTACATAGAAAGATTGACACAGCAATAACGTACGATCTAGCCAAGGAACGATTTGGCCGAACGAAACGGAGAGATCAGCCCATGTTCCCGCAGCAATGAGATCTGGCAACTGGGATATGAGGTCACAGCGTTCAAACTGTTCAAGACCAGCTCGTCTACCGGAAAAGAAAGCATCAAATATTAAACCAGTAAGGATGGCTAGTATGGTTGTCCCCAGTAGAAGTTGGCTGTTCCAAGCAAAATCAGTGGGACAGCTGTTGTCAGGACTGGGCCCAGGCCAAAAGAGACAAAGGCAAGCAGCTCATAAGATGGTAAAAGAGGCAAAACGCGCCTCGTCGTGCGAGTAATGAGTGGAGGAATATTGGAAGCCAGGAGCAGATGGGTTACCACTGCCGACCCGTCCACCGGCTGGAGGGCGTTGTGCTTAAACTTCGTCGAAACATCCGATGATGGTTGTCTACCATCTGTCGAGGTCTTCTTCTAACCATGTATGACTTTATCATAGCTGTGTAGGTATTTATGCAAACATATGTGATTTGACCATGTAAACCAATAGTATAAACCAAAGGTTGTCTTAGGAAAAAAAAAAAAAGTTGACGGTTTGAAATCAAAACTGACCACCGAAACCAAGCCAGGTTCGGCCATTGTAAACCAGGAAACATGTTCTGTCATTTATTAATCAAAACTGAATACCATAAATTTCCGTTGCTTGAAATGCTTGAAATATCATTGGCATTTTCAAAGCAATGGCTGAATTGCAGGCTTAACGAGGATGAGCACGAGAATTTTCTACAATGATATACCCAGGATGCAAATCTATTCATAATTTCGTTGGCGATGTGCATTCATCATACATTCATTTTCAATACAGATTATTTAACTATGACACCAAAGAAAATGTCCAAGATAATAAAATGAAAAAAACAAATTATTACCTCGTCTGAAAATGCAAAACTTCCGGTGCTCATTGGAACGAATTTGATTTTGTCCCATATTTATTCACTGGCAATATCCAAGTGGAAATATCTATTCTATACAACACCGTAATTTTGGGATGAAGAATAATGTTATGCGTTCATTCCAACATCACACTTAGACCAATTCATTCTCTAAGCTTCATAAAGTGTCGAAAGTGTCATGAGCTTTGGCCAGAACATATTAGTTCGGCTTATAGGGGAATGATGTACAACTCCATCGGTCAAATTCGTCCAATTGCAATGCATTTGTCGTTTCTTTGTTGAAGAAGAATAAGCCGTAAAAATCTGCCCAAAGTGAGGATCATCTATGTTTATAGAGACGCTTTGCCATCAGGGAATTTTTGTTGGTGATTTTTTAAAATTTATAACTAGCATTGAGTATATATATATATATATATATATATATATATATATATATGATTGATAATTGTGTCATCCACTGAGAGCTGTTTCGTTGTATTACAACTATTCAGTGTGGCTATAGACTATCCAATATCCCATCCAGGACAGCGAGGTAGGATCGAAACTTTCGCTTCAGACCAAGAGGCTGGCATTTTACTCCTGCAGAACTGGACGGTCAGTGGGGCCGAATTTAAGCGATATATTTACTTACATACAATTTCCTATCCACCAGAGTGCTCTATTCCAGCTGGATTGTAATATATATATATATAATTTCAGCAAAAATAGATACGCAAACTCAGGGATTAATATAACTAATTCTATGTAATTACGTGCGAATTTTCCGATTTTGTCTTTTTAAAATTGGCAATTTTCGACCACCGTTATCCGTGTCATTAAATTTAATATTACTGTTAATATCATAAAAATGATAACAATTAATGCAATAATAAAAGTAATTGTTAATATCATTATTATCAACGTCACCATCGTTATTGTTTTTGCTGCTTTTCATTTCTGCCAATTATTCCGAAACGAATGAATTGATTATTAATTAAATTCTATCGAATATTTCTCTCTCTGCGGCGCATATTAATTTTCTTCGTAGGCAGTCTGCCGGACGAGACAGCGCAATAATGAAGTGACCTCTGGTAGTGTCTGTGTGTTGAGACCGGCTCTTGAATAGGTGATGAGAATCCAAGAACAATATGGTCGACATCAGTGCCACCTATTAACATCGACAGGGTTATGGTTTGACACGGTGGGGTCAGGCGGGGTTCTTAACAGTTGTAACAACGCAGCATGAGTCAAAGTTGATAATCATGTATCTGTTAAGATATCCTCTGCAATACGGAAATTGTAAGTTGATATCTCAAAGCCGACTCGCTTCAAAATCTGATGTTCAGGTTTCTGGCTATTTTTCTTTTATACAACAGCCTGTGTGCATGTATGGAATATGCGAGAATCAATGCTCGTTAACTTGTATTCGGCCAGGGGAAATATTTTACTATCATAATCTAACGATGCATATTTCTCGTTATCTTATAAATATAAGAATAAATAGTTATTAAAATATCATTGAAACTGAGAATTGACACTGAACCTTTACTATTGAAGAGACGTCACAATATATATTCACAAGATTTAACACGCTCCCCTGTTATCCAAAAGGAGAGTCTTCCTGAGAGAAGAAAAAAACTTCCATAAATCAAAATGGCGTGAAGCAAAGAAACAATTACCGTTAATTCATTTGCAGGCGTGTGTGAGCTTTCACAGATTCAAAAAGTGGTGATGATGTTATGTTGAGCTGAGTCGTCGAAGGTTGGTGTCGATGGAGACCGGGAAGAACGCCATTTTTTTACTTTTCTCTTTTTATTTCCTAAAAGCAAAACAGTGGTGAAAAGCGGGGTATGACTGTATCACCTTTTAGGTGATTGGAAAACGCTTGTTTGATAGAAAATCGTACATAAAAAGGTATCAGTGAGCCTCTGTAATGATAGACGATTCAAAATACTTGAAACTCAATTCAAGTATTTTGAATCGTTGCGATGGAAATCATAAAGAGATTTGATGACGATAACAGTTGCAACAACAATAAAAATGGGCAATCTTCGCCAGAAGTCACTTTTAATTGGCCATTGTATGGCTAAAAGTGGTTAAATTTCTCAAAAATGGCAAAAATTGAGATGATTTGAGATGATTTCCTTTCCAGATGAGTGTATATGCCCCAGGTGCAATATACAATGTATCGATAAGATCATCATCATCATCACCATCATTATCAGTCTTTTAACGTCTGTCGTTGGACAGAGACCTTCCACAGGATTTGCCACACTTCTCTATCATGGGCATCGCGGAGCCAGTACTTCCTGAACTTGTCTAGCTCGTCTCTCCATCTAATACTCTGCCGGCCTCAGTTGTGCATGTGATCTCGGGGGGATCTGCCATTCTTGCAACATGGCCAGCCCACCGCCATTTGAGATTTTTAATGGATTCTATGATGTCCCTGACTCTTGTCTTTTCTCAGATGTACTGTGCTGTCTTGTGGTCTCTCCAAGTGAGGCCCTGCATAATTCTTTCATGTGCACGTTGCATTGTTCTCAATTGGCGGATTTGTCTCTTGGTTAGGTTCCATGTTTCAGCTCAATAAGTGACTATTGGGAGGATGCATTGGTTATACACCCTTCTTTTTAGGATTGATGGGATCTTCTTTTTTTTTTTGAAGGCTTGCCATCCTAGCGTGATTCTCTGCTTGATTTCTTCTTCTTTTGAGGGTCTCATGGAGATTTGTTGTCCTAGGTAGATGTAGTGATCTAATTCCTCCTGTTCTGTGTCCTCGATTTTGATCTTGGTGTTTTTATCTCCGATATGGTTGTTGTACATGATCTTTGCCTTGCTGAAGTTCATGTGTAGGCCGACTTTCTTGCTCTCTTCATTTAGTTCATCTATCATTAGTTGGAGGTCATGTAGGTTCTCTGCGAAAAGGGCGATGTCCTCTGCAAATCTGAGGTTGCTCAGATACTCGCCGTCTATTTTTAACTCCTTTGCTCTCGCAGTCTAGTCTTCTGGAGATCATCTCGAGGCAGGCAGTGAAGAGTTTTGGTAAGCTGGTATCACCTTGTCTTACTCCTTTCTGTAGCTGAAAGGGGTCCGAGTCTTTAAGTAACCTGATAAAGGAGCTGCTGTGATTGTATATATGTTTCAGCACTTCAACATATACTGGAACTACACCTTGTCGAGTGATGGCCTCCCTGACCTTAGGGATTTCTACTGAGTCGAACGCTTTTTTGAAGTCAATAAATACTACGGTGAGTGGTAGTTTATATTCTGCTGCTTTTTCTTTCAGCTGATTTATTGAATGCAGGTGGCCCATGGTCGAGTACAAATAACGTTATTCCCTATGTAATGGTATCGTTCTTGGTATATGTATTTATCTTAATAATTCATGCTTAAAAAACATAGCCACTTTTAGCCACTTGCATCGTTACAAAGATTACCATTATAATGATAATAATCATTGGTAATAGCAGCTCAAAATTAAAGTATCAGGACTGATTATGTCAGCGCAAAAACTGATAGGATTCAAAAGAAGAGTAAATGCTCCTCATTATCATCGGATGCCGCTAAAGAGGATAAAAACCTTGACCGTGGTCACACAAGAATTCCTGTAGCGGTTAGTGTCTTCCAGTTAACGGCAGTGTTTGTTAACCTGAAAAAAATACATCAAATAAGCAGGATGGTGCCATTGATATTACTGAAATAAGATTAAGCCACACAAGCAAATCGTATGAACACAATTCAGAAGAATTGCATTAAGAGGGTCAAGTAGGGGAGTCCTGGCGCTTTCGCGACCGCAGTTGCTTTAGCAAACACAATTGCGTCGGCTGGAGTTCATTTTTCATGGGTGCTCCACTTTCCCACAAAAAATTGACCTTGTGTCGCATTTCGCTCCAGTGTGAGTGTGAATAAATAGGGCCACGAGGCGGCGCTGTCCCATAGCACTATGAAGGATAGGTCTGGCGAGTTCTGACGCCTTCACGACTTCGGTTGCAGCGGCTAGAGCTATTTTTGACGAGTATTCCGTCCCTGGTTAAACTTGACCTTGTGTCACATCTCGCTATTCGTGGGGGCGCGGATGAATAGGTACCATGGCATTACCCAAGGTGTAGGTACTGCTCCTAGGCATCCAATGGTTCAGTCCGAGTCTGCAGGTACAATGCTGTAGCCAATGACGGCTACCGAGGCTCGACATTGCTAAGCACATCGAGGACCCATGGACCCGTCCTAGCTCCTAACATTTTTATTCGGCCCAGTCGCAAGAAAGCAGTTCAACTTTGAGCGGTGCTATCCCAATGTACTAAGAGGAATAGGTCGGGCTTGGGTGCGCTCCTTATTCTCACGTTAAAAATAACCTTGTGTCATATCTTGTCTTTGTGGGAAGACAAGTAAATAGAACATACCTGCGAAGACCAGCATTTATGAAATACAGAATAGGGCCCTTGCCTCCACTGCATTCATCATGAGAAAATGTTTGTCCATGTGGATGTATGTACTTCACCTAGCATACACCACTATATGTTTATGTAGAAGTATGTTTATGAAAATGTCATATCGTCTGTATATGTAAAAGCCATTCCCCTTTTTTTCCCTAAAGCTCAAACTATCATTCCTCACAAGGTTTCCAGCTATAGGTCTCTGGTTGAGACCACGTTGGTGACTTACATACACTGAAATCAAAGCCAACTGCAAAAACGACATAATAATAATAATAATGATAATAATAATGATAATAATAATAATAATGATAATAATAATAATAATAATAATAATAATAATAATAATAATAATAATAATAATACAGCATAGAAGATTGTGTCCAGAGAGCTAAAGTAGTCCTAGATAGATATGTGCAAACAAATAGTGAAGAAATCATAAAGAGCGCGAGGGATAGTGCAACAAACAATAAAGTAGAAAACAATGGAACAGTACAGCAAACTAGAAAAGAAAAGTGGGAAGGGAAAAAATTGTACGGCGAGTTTAAAAGACGGATACAAGATATAGCAGACGAGAAGTCATGGACGTGGGTACGAAAGGGGAACCTTAAGAGAGAAACAGAATCGCTCATCATGGCAGCCCAAAACAAAAGCATAAGGACAAACTACATAAAAACAAAAATCGACAGAACACAGACAAACAGCAAATGCCGCATGTGCGGCGAAAGAGATGAGACAGTAAACCACATAACTAGTGAATGTAGTCAACTCGCCCAGAAGGAGTATAAGCATAGACACGATAGAGTAGCAACGATGATACACTGGGAACTAAGTAAACAAATGGGATTCAACCATGGGGAAAAGTGGTATCAGCACAAGCCAGAGGCAGTCTTGGAGAATGACAACCACAAACTACTCTGGGACTTTGACATCCAAACTGACCACCTCATCCAGGCAAGAAGGCCGGACTTAGTAATAGTAGACAAAAAAAGGAAGGCCTGCCAAATAGTAGACGTTGCTGTGCCTGCAGACCATAGAGTAAAAAAGAAGGAGGGTGAAAAAAGGAAAAATACCAGGACCTAGCAAGAGAGTTAAAGAAAATGTGGAACATGAAAACCAGGGTAGTACCGGTCATAGTGGGAGCACTAGGAACTGTCCCCAAAACGCTGAGGGATAGACTGGAGGAGATCGGGATTAGGGGGAGGATAGAGACCGTACAGACCACAGCACTACTGGGAACTGCACGGATACTGAGGAAGGTGCTAGAGATATAAGTACTGCAACGAATCGTAGCTCTGTCATGATATGCGAAAGAGAGAGGAGACGTTAGCTGAAGACCTGAGGAGACTTATTGTCACTCAGCCTTCAGCGATAACCACTGGGCAACCGGTGTGAAACTGTAAATCGCAGAATTACTGCGACCTATGAGTACTAGGAGAGGAGGGCTGGAGACTTGAGGAGACTTGCTGTCACTCAAACTCCAGCAGTTACCACCAGGCAACTGGTGTGAGATTCCAAAATAATAATAATAATAATAATAATAGGCTTGGTCAGTCACTGAATTGAAACCGTGACCAACGTCTTTTGGCAGTAAGCTGTATTGGGGGTAATCAATAAAAAAAATTGGAAAAAGTGATGATCAACGAACGCCACTTCACTCGCTTATTGTAGGGTAGAAAAAAAAACAACAAAACAATAAAACGAACAAAACGTAAATTCTTTCAGACGCAAACTAAGGAACTAATTTAGCATAAAACTACATTGGAAATTGAACCAACCTCTAAAAATCTGCGAATCAAAAAAAAACTTACAAAAAACCCCTAAAAAACAACCCCCCCCAACATTTTTCAATCATAATGAGCGAATGTTTAAATTTTCAGCTCTGTAGACCCATCGGTGCAGCCTGTATGCATGATTCATATATACATAGCCAGCCAACCAGCTAGCCAGCCAGCCAGCCAGCCAGACCAATTCGAAAACTGAAGACACCTTTGTGAACAGTTTTTGTGACAGTTTATAGTAATAACAGAGGCATAAAACAGAGAATAAAAAGAACAAGCCTGGCAGTTTCAGGATCATACTCCAGTCTAAATGCAACAGTTCCAGGCACTAAGCCGAATAAAAAAAAAAAGCAATTTGTTTCCCTTTCTTGTTGAGAGGGTGCGTTTATGTTTCAAGTTTTAAGTTTCTACAATGGACGGTCAGGATTGAGAAGAGAAGAGAAGAAAGGCAAAAAGTATAGGTTAAAAAAAAGAAAGAAAATATCAAACGCGAGTTGACATGACATGACTTCACGGGATCACCTTTTTCTCCCCCCTTCTCTCTCTCTCTCTTCCGTGTCTGACTAATTGCGATGATAAAGTGAACTCTCTATGAGTTCGACAAAAAAAAAGAAAGATACAGAGATATTGATAGTATTAGATAATGGTGAGGGAAAACAAATATGCATTAAAGGATAAATAAGCAAAAATGTATAAGAATAAGAAAAAGTGAGCAAAAATAACTTGCAGCTTTCTTACAATGAAGGAGACAAACATTAATGGCGACTTATCATCTTTCTATAGAAATTGATAAATGGACAGTTTGTCTTGAGATTTCACAACCTTCGTTCGATTCGCTCATCCTAGAGATTTTTATATTACTGCAATGGTTAATGATTGTACATTAATAACATCTGTGGCCTGAGTCTGAAGAGAGAGAGAGAGAGAGAGAAAGAGAGAGAGAGAGGTGAAGATTGTTTCGAAAAGAAGGAAAGGAGGTGGTATAAAGACGAGGTGGAAATAGAAAAAAAAGAAGGAATGAAAAACGTTTAATCGAGAAAAAGGAGAGAAACGCTACATGAAGAGTGGCTATTTAAAATGGGTTTAGGGAAAGATAAAGTGAAAAGTAAAGAAAAAAAAGAGGAAAAGCAAAATAGAATAATTAGCAGGATATACATATTTCTATAAATTGTTTATAATATTGATATGGAGTTGATTTGATTGGGGAAGGAGCTGAAAATCGGAAAACACCAGGAAAAGTCATTTGTCAGAAAAAGGCAGAATATCAAAAATGTCAGAAATCAAAATGGCCGCCAGCGACAACTGTTTTCAGATCAGTTCAAACATTTTTTCATTATCAATGGATATGATATGAACTTATGGACATAATTAGTTGAATTTATTTATCATACATAGTCTTTGACAATTGCCATTTGAATAATGCATGCAAATCATTTGTTATTAAGTGTTCAAAAACTATAATAAAGAATTATATCTCTATTAACAGTGATCTGCAAAAATGCAATTACATTAGTAAACCTGTCACTTACAGCATTATGATGTAAAACAACGACATTTCTTGTGTTATAACCTTATAATACAATCATCAATATGGTTAGGGACATATTTAATGTTGTCATCGCTAGCACTATCATTATACCATCTTTAATTTGATACTGCTTATAAGTTCCTGCGATATAGGTGCCCACCGTAGCGTGATGATTAGCAAGCTATGCCCTCAGACCAATTCACTGGTGTACTTCATTCTCCATTGGGCACACAGTTACTGTGGTCTTGGGTCAAATAAGCTGGCCATTAAAAGATCAGGGCACTTGTGATGGTTTAAAGGCGTGTTTCGCAGACCAGTTCGCTGTTAAAGTGAGCTCGATCCTCACTGTTAACTTCCGTCTGACTGCTTATCTTAGTGAAAAAGATAATCATCGCCTGCTGTTGAGTGCTGGTTAACAAGCTTTTCTAAGATTATTGCTTGTGAAGTGAGTTTGATTCCAATTACTATTGGCATAATAATCAAAATCACGATTATATGTATCATTATTATTTTTTTTCTCAACTGCTTTTCCCTAATAGTATAGTGAAAACTCCTCAATATGCTCACATTCAGACAGGTCAGATAGCATTAAGGATATAAAAACAGGGATAATTAAAATTCATTTTCATAAATGTATATTCATTGTCATAAATCCACATTTATGTTATTGAATTCATTGTTATAAAAAAATTGCATAAAATAATATAAAATTCATTTTTTAATTTTCAATTAATCTTTGTTCATTCTGAATAAAAAGTTTCGGGTCAACTGATAATAATAATCGTTTGATAACATTATGCATGATTATGATATACATCTTCGTCTTCGTGGCACGACTTTTTATTGAACGGCACTTCATCGAATGACTTTCATCGAAAGACTTTTTATCGAAACGGATTTTTATCGAGTCGACTTTCTAAAAACATTCGTTGATTTTTTTTTTGTTTTGCACATTTAAACATTTTTTTTTCATAGACATGCTAGAAATTTGAAAAAAAAACCCCCTCAAATCTTTGTCCGAAAAAAATAAGAACCAAATTTCAATAATAATGATAACGTAGAATTGATTTATTATAAACCCAACGTTCACTTGATTTTCCCGACGTACTTTCAACTTTTTCTAGTATTTACAGACACAAACTTTTTGTTCACACTTTTCACGCAGTCAGTATTTTGAAAAAAAACAAACCAAAAACCAAAAACAAAAAACAAACTCGGTTTTAAAGAGTTTACTTAGAGAAATTTTATATCAGATTTTTTCAATCTTTCTTCTGACTAATGACATAAAGATTTGGAGTACAAAATTATCTCTTTTTTTTCACAAGTTCGAGAATTTTTCTTTCTTTACAGGTGTCGACTTCCCGAGCTATTGAGTATCTCTATATTACTGTTTTTAAAGAATTAAATTTTGAATCGAAACTTTATATTTTGATCATCGAAATTAATTCTATGTATATTCAAATTATAAATTTCAAAATTAATTTCGATAAAAGTTCGTCTCGTTTAAGTCGTTTCAACAAAAAGTCGATCCGATGAAAAATTGTATCGATGAAATATCGCTTTGATCAAAAGTCTTTCAATGAAAAGTTGTTCCGATGAAACGCTGTCCGATGAATGGTCGTTCGTAAAAAAAAGATGTACAACCCGTCGCCTCCATAACGAATGAGAGGCACTACAGTGAAATCTTTTTTCTTTTTTTTTTTTCAATGCTTCGAAAATTCTCTATAGATTAGGGAAAAAAGTATATCTTATTTATTTTGAACCCCTTGGGAAATCCCACCTTGTTTTTCGTTAATAACACGATTTTTACGAATCTTTGTGAAATCTCCTGCGGAGCCACAGCTTACTGCACCAGTTACTCCTTCACCGATTGGCATTTTTGGCTAAACAAAACGACTGGTAGAGAGAGAGAGAGAGAGAGAGAGAGAGAGAGAGAGAGAGAGAGAGAGAGAGAGAGAGAGAATAGTCAAGATTCAACGATTGTCGCCATTGCTGTTGTTTTTGTCATAACCTGGGGCACTGCCCCCCCCCCTCTTCTCACCGGAACTGATACCGGAACTGATTTATCGATTGCATCTGAACGAACAGGAAAAGGTTTTTGTGAGTTGTTACTTCGATACATGATACACAGGTCAATGTCCACTCGTCCACTGTGAATTTCTCCGCCCATGGCCACGCAGTAACTATCGTGGTCACAGCTGCTGATTCCAAGTCTTGGTCATGTTTTTCCACCCCCGGAATAAATTTAGTCAACCCCCTCTTCTTCTCTCTATCTCTATCTCTATCTCTATCTCAACTTTCTTTCTCTTCTTTTCTCCTCTCCTCGATATTTCTTCTTCTTCTTCTTCTTCTTCTTCTTCTTCTTCTTCTTCTTCTTCTTCTTCTTCTTCTTCTTCTTCTTCTTCTCTGTCTTTACTCTTTCTCTCTCTCATTTGTTCACTTCTCGATATTTCTCCTTATTGTATGTACTCAGTTTAACTTGTTACGACTGCCTTGAAAATCAGCATTCGTTTTCCTGCCATTTACCTGTCCCCTAAAACACTGGCCGCCGGCACCAGTGTGAAATACGCAGTTATCTCTGCTGGCTAGCCTCTTCCCTCGCGTCCATAACTACCCTTTTCTTTGTTGTCAAACTCAAAAAAAGGTTCACTCCATTCCCCTACCTTAACAAGAACATTGATAACACAAACGACAAAAATAAATCATGAGTGTAAACTGATGTGTGAGATTCAAACTTCCCTTCCAGCTAATACTAACAGATACTTAAGGGTTTATTTAATTCTAATAAACAATCGCATTTATGCAATATATACATTTTCACAATTTTCTACCTATATCATATGATATCAACAAAACCCGGCATAGCTTGAGAGAAATTAACTGCAAATATAATAACAGTCTTTTTTTTGTTTTAGATCCTAGAAAAGGAATAAATGTTAAAAAAAGTTCTCCCTCACTTTTGCCACCTGAGAAGGGAAAAAGGAGTTACCCCTCAATTTTAAACCTTGAAAATGAGGAAAAAATATTCCCATATATTTTGACCTTTGATCAACCCCTCTGCGATAAGAGTGATTGAAATATTTGCCCCAGGTTTTGACCTCTAGCAGTTAAATAAGGATCTCCACTCAATTTTGACCCCTGAAGTAGGAAAAAAAAAACAACTTTTCCCTCGATTTTGGACCCTAAAATTGAAAAAAAAAAGGATTTTCTCTAGATTTTGAACCCTGAAATTGAATATTAGTTCGTTGATTGTTCATTATCAAACTCTAGATTCAGCGATTATGAAGACAGGTTTAGAATCTAACAACCTAACGCAATTTTTACGAACACATGAAAATCATTCTACCGTAAAAGAGGCCCGCTTTATTTTGGTTCGGATTCAGAATTCTATTTTTGTATTTTGCAGTGAAGAGCTTCGATCAAACAACTTTCCTCTCGCTTTCCGGTGCTGTCCTCGACCACACGCTCAAAATCTGTGAGTCACAGGTGTTGATCCTATTTACCGGGTGTGGATACCAATAATCGATTCACATTTACCGTGTAAAATATATTCTTGATCAATGTGATGAGATGAAAAGCGTCGGTCACTGACTTCTCTTTCATAGATACTGAATTTTGCTTTTCGACCTTATATGAACATCGATCTAGACTACTTCTCCACCAAACCTGACACCATGCCACGATTTGTCATTTTTTTTTCACCAACAATTAAACCGTACACATAAGTCAAAACATGAAACATATTTTTGACCGGCGATGCATTTGATCTACGTTAATGTTTATAAATGAATCTCTGTTGCGTTGTCTCTATGTCTGCCAACGCCCATTTTTTAAAATCAATCAATCTATCTATCTATCTATCTATCTATCTATCTATTGAACAAGTTAGATATGCTATCTTTGTTGAACTATGGGAACTACATAGCTACTAAGCAGTATTCAAATACAGTATTTTGAACCTCATGTTATTCGATATTCCATCCCGGTGAAGAGCCCCCTGAAAAATAAATAAACTCATCGAGTCATAATAGTTTTGACAGAATCTATTCAACATAGTTTTCCCTGTCGCAAATATGGATAATCCTCAGGTTGTTCTACTGGAATCATAAAACAACCGTAGACATCAGAGATGGCAAGGGGCTCTATCCTTTTATAAGTGCACGTGTTTGCGTGTTTGTGTATCCCAGCGCCCCCGGCCATACCGTTTTGTCCACAGATCTGAAAATTGGCATCAGCACTCCACTTTATTTTTCATTTTTGGAAAAAAAGCTTTTCGACATTTTGGGAGCTCTATCATGACGGGTTTATTAATTACATATCGATTCTCTCTAGATGTTTTTCCAAGTCTTTTTTTTTTTCAGATGTTTTCCAGTAGAAAACGTCAGTGATGTCATAACTTTTTTTGAATTTTAAAGATCAAAATCTTGGGGAAACTTTTTTTCGCTTTGAAGGATCAAAATCTAAGAGGGGAAAATTTACTTTTAAGTAAATTTTAAGTTGAGAAGAATGATCAAAACCAAGGGAAAAATCTTTTTTTTTAAATTCTACGGGTCAAAATTAAGGGTAAATCTTTTTTCACTTTTATGGGTTAAAATCGAGGCAGATTTCTCTTTCACTTTCAGGGATCAACATCTAGGGGGGCCTTTTTTAAAAACTTTCAGTCATCACATTTGAGGGGGTACGATATTTTCACTTCTAGGTGTCAAAAGCAAGGAGAAGTTTTTTTCTCCTTTCCAGATTTAAGTACCAGATAAGGAAATTAATTTTATCACAAGCAAGAAGAATCAAGCCTTTTAAAAGACTTGAAAGTAACTTTTAGAAAATAGATACATTGTCATTTATCATTTTTGTTGTTCCTTTAACATTCCAGACGATCTAATCTACAGCCTTCTTCAGGTGTACTAAACTTTGAGGCTTTTCAAATTATCAGCATTTTTGAAACTTGAGAAGATTTTTCTAATATCGAAGGGTAATTCACTTCAGGAATTACTACCATGGCTTAATTTTTTCCTTATGGAACGCACATGTAGTATTTTCTGTGCGCTGATGCATTTTAGTGTAATCTAGTTATACGAAGATCACCGGGATTTGGATTTTTTTCAAATAAAATTATGTATATATTAAGATTAAATCAACTTGTAAATAATACGCCAAGAGTTTTCCCTTTAATCTTTCCTTTTAATGTTTGTCATTATTCTGCATGGAACGTACTTAACCGGGAGCAGCATTTATACATTGCATCGGTTCATTTGTGCCCCAGAAGTTGTTTGGCAGTGGCCGAACGGTTCTCTGTCTGCTTTTCATTTCCGACGTTGCGTGTTCGGTACACGACACAAATTTGATATTTCATTGTGGTTTCCGTTAGCATGACAGTGCGACATACAGCTACACAAACAAATTTGATGACCATGGATTTTATATAAAGAGATTTCATCTGTAATCGAAAGATATCACGTATTCGGCCAAAGTCATCAACATTGGAAGGAGCAGGAAGAACTAATCACTTCATCTTTGATAATCAGCAATATCCTGACAGCACAAGCCAAGAGATTGGGTGTGTCAAGGTAGATTGATGCCGATAAGCTAAATTGATAATAAAACACGAATAATGGAGTTTTGACTTCCGTTTCATTTCCAACTATCGTGACTAATGTGCAATGAAGCATTACCACCAAGGGGAATGATATGGTTTTGTCTGCAACTGAACTGTCGGTGTGAAAGTAGGTAAAGAAGATGGTTAAAAAATTAAAGAGAGACGATCCATTGGCAACTGTGTCACTGAGTACAATCTAGCACTTATTAGGTTTTCTCACTAAGACGAATCATGTATTTAACGAGAACTAGATGTTAGGCCTTGAAATCTCTGCAGACAAACATTATGGACGCCTAAAGACTTTATATATATATATGTATATATATATATATATATATATATATATATATATATATATATATATATATGTATAATGTGTACTTTTATATATATATATATATATATATATATATATATATATATATATATATATATAAATTTGGATGTCTGTTTGTATGCATGCCATTAATGAGAGTGAGGAAAGTAAAAAGATGGCTTCAGATGCCTGGGTGGCAACGTTAATGACAGAATACGGAAAATTTTCCTTGTAGATTTTCTTTGGGTTTACTATTACACGCTGACAGCAAAGATTTATATAAAATTTCTAACAAACCTCAAATGATGCTCAAATATATGCGAATGTGAGCATGTGCCGGTCAAGCATGTGCGTAAAGTCATCTGATCCCTAGGCAACACCAGGCACCCCTGCTAGTAGGTATATATATATATATATATATATATATATATATATATATATATATATATATATTGTCGAAACGGTCTTAAGTCAGGAAATCTGGTACATTGTTACCTTTACTCTTTTATTCAGTGTTGCCAATTTAGACGTAATTTTTCAATTTTTCGATACCGGAAGTTCCTCTCATATTCGGAAAATTGAAAAGAAACAAACATCTCAATTGGTAACACCGAAGTTTGATTCATGGAAGAGAAATTAAAAGAAGCCTTCTATAGATTGTCATCACTGGACGCAAGAATTCGACCCCGCCCCCTAAAAAAAACATGGATTGGAAATTTTCAAAAGATAGAATAAGAATCAAATACTTAATCGTATTGAAAACTGATGAAAGATAAGTAAAAAAAAACAAAACAATAATGATAAAAGCTATAGAGAAAATTTAGAAGGAAAGGTTCCGAAAAACGATTAATTGGAACAATATGTATTATATATGGCATTCCCCATTTAAGAATTAAGCCATTTCACTCCATCGTTGTGTGTTTCATGAGTAAAATATCGTTTTGGTAAAAAAATATATATGACACAGGTACAACCGAGAGTAATACGTATTTAGGGTATTTGCAGAGAATCCTGTTTTTTGATGTATTATGATAATTCATGTATTATCTTGCAGTTTATCAGCTCTTATATACGTGCTCGATCGAGCAAATTTTTATGTTCGCTTATATCTTTTAATGTAGAAGTTCAATTTTACCAGAGTTATTTTTATATATCCACGTAGTTCAGTCATCTGGGTGGACTGTCGTAAGTTGGGTACTACTTACCAACCTACCTACACACACGCATGCACACACACATACATATATATATGTATATATATATATGTATGTTTATACATATGTATGTATGTATGTATGTATGTATGTATGTATGTATGCATGTGTATATATATATATATATATATATATATATATATGATACAAATCAGGAATACAATATAATATAATATCCGTTATGTATTGGGTTTTTTTCATGAAGTGCTCGATATTTCCAATATCAAACACAAAGTTGATTTAGAGTAGAGTTTAAAATATATTGGAGTAAGAATTCACCACTCAATTACGATTATGCTTCTGCCCTGTTTGGGATTCTTCATTTGACTGAAGAAGCCCAAATAGGATAGAAAGATAAACGTGTTTGTGTAGCGAATCCTTACACCATTATATATATATATATATATATATATATATATATATATATATATATATATATATGTACTCTCTTCAAACACATGTACGCACCCATGTGCACGCACCGATGTGCACGCACACACACACACACACACACACACACATATATATTGGGGTGGGGGTATATGTGTGAGTGCATTTAGAGAGAATCTTTCTCTTCGAAAAAATGTATACATATTCTATCAGTTGCTACTTTGTTATATATGATTAATAAGATAAATTTAGAATATGTGATGTTTTAATATCTAGTTTTTATTGTGTTCTATTCTTAATTATAAAGAAAATAACAAGCAATTATCAACGGCCAAATGTCTGTACATTTTGGTTCTTATTAACTGATATTTGTATAAGTGTGTATGTGTGCACATGTGTAAGCATTTAAAAAAGGATTCTCAATGAATTCATTTTATTGTTCATGCAGTGTGTAGACTTTATCATTTCTTCCACTTGTAAAGAAAAAAGTTTCAACGAGAATTAATGTTTTTATTAGAATTAGATTTTTTTCTTCATTTCAATTTTTTTTTCTTTAAAAATATTCTCTTATCAAAAACAGGAATCTCTCAAAATCTTTCCCCAAGTAGCGTTTTTACTAAAATAAAGTTCAACCCTTACCATCTTTATACTGGCTTTGACATTGACTCCTGCGTACAACATTTTAATGTATCCCAAATATAGTATTCTCCAAATATGGCGTTGCTTCATTTTGGCAATCTGGTGGTAATTTACCCGATTACGTAATAACAGATTTGTTCTTGTAAGACGTTAAACTCAGAGGAATATTTTTTTTACTAGTTCAGCGGTTTTAATGAAAAAAAATGTAGACCTCTCAGCTTCCGTTCTTCTCTTCTTTCACTTGAGCCAAACCCACTGGTACTTCTCGTAAGCAATGTGTGTTCACGATGGAGAATGGTAAACATGAATAAAGAAAAGGGAAACAAAAGACAGGGAAGACAAAACAAGCAAATGGTTCACTTCTAATTATTATTCCGCGTGCGAAAATAATCCCCTATCATCAAATCTACTTGTCAACATGTTTTAAGTGATCCCGCTAGGCATGCGATTAGGTATATCTACATTCGGGTTTCTATCAATAAAATTCAATCAGCTCTTCCCAGGAGTGCAGAAACATGCTCGTCAAGACCGGGGCCGTCTGTGTATGGTGGCTCGGTTATATGACACTGTTGCGCTGAGTCGCGTAGATTTACGATCAGAATCATCAAGAAGAAATTAAAATCAAAACAAGAAAATACCAAAATAAATTATATATATATATATATATATATATATATATATATACATATATATATATATATATATACATATATATATATATATATATATATATATATATATATATATATATATATATATATATATATATATATATATATATATATATATATTTTGTTTTTGTTTTGGTGAATTTTCGATTTATACTTTCCTTTCTCCAACCAAAGATTTATTCGCAGAGGAAAGGGCCTAATGAAATCAATATGGCGATGCTCTTTCTTAGTTGGTGTTGATGTCGACACTAACATATTATACCAGAGAAGCCACCTGATATTCAGTTGCCTAAGCGGGATATATCGAGCTGAGATAGCAAAAAGCTGGCTTTTCAAATAATTTCCAAGTATCAGTTATTATATATGTAAACGTTGAAATTTCACGTCAATAGTGTCTGATGGCTCCCGATCGATATCAAGTGGCAGAAAGTCACCCAAATACTCGAAAGCTTTCTTCAATATTCTTGCTCATTCAATAATACTGTCGTTTTTGAATCTCCATTGGATTTCTAATTTTTTTCCGATCATTTTTGCAAGGTCCTTCCAGTATTTGTTAGTTTCACCAATATTCTCACAGTCGTTTGATACATTGGTTTATTATAGTTTCTGTTTTACTCGTTCAAGTTTTTTTTTCAAGAAGAAGCTTTGATAACACTTTTTGTACTGCATCAATTGACACGATCGGCATCGGTTTCTGGAACTCGGGATAGATCTTGGTATTTTTCTATTTTTTTTTCTCATCCCGGCATAAGGTTAAGAAGACAAAACGTTGTTTCCACTTGAATCACCCTGTCAACCTGAAATGATAGTTATTGAGGGCGTCACCTAAACAGCCCTGTTATAAAAGACAACACCCCATGGGTTTCACTAGGAAAACAAACAAACCTGTTACCAAAACGTCAATGATTTGAATCAGACACAATAATTGTATGACGAGGAGGAAACGATCCTTTCTCGGATATCTCCTCACAAAAAGCTTGGGGTAAAGTGCATTACTAATCACGCGAGAGGTATTTAACCTCAAATGAATCACGAAGCGAAATCAGTGACTGATGTTACTGGTAGCAGATGGATATTTGTGGGACTAAGCTTCATATCTAGAACAATCGGCAAAGACTTCGGTGATTGGTATTTACCGAGCTCAGCCTGGCAAAAAAAACCCCTGCAGTAATGGATGAAACCCATTTGAGAAGACTTGAGGAAATAGTTTCCCAACCATAGCTTACAGCAAGCAAACAAAAGATCTCTGTTATTCGTGATGCAAATGTTATATCTACTGATATCAATTCAATCCTGGTTGTTCGATCGTTGTATATTTTTGCATCCTTATTGCTCTCTGTTCGCTCACAGTAACAAGGAGAATCTGGTCACTTGATCCATAACTCTAATTCACAACGTGCCGGTCATGAGCAATTTCACTCTCTCTCTCTCTCTCCAGTTCACAACATTTTGAACCCCTGCTTCTTGGATGAAGCTTTGCCCAAAATACAACTTGGCACAAAAGTGAGACTCAAAGCTCAAGGTGAGACTTGAAATTCAGCACTCATTGATTATTCGACTGTTAATCCATTTATGCACTTGGCACTCCACGGATTAGAGGTGGTAGGAGATGAACCCACAGTCATAGTGAGAGTACATAATAACAAGTAAGCTAAGCACCATACTGACATAAGTGCTCTTGTTAGTAGGTGTTATCTTCCACAGGGATTACCTGCCGCTCACAGAAATGTGTACGTGTATGTTTGTGTAAGTCCTGGCTATTGCAATGAATTCCTCTCAAGGTGCTCTGTAAATCTGACCACGTACCCAACGTAACATCGCCCAGCCAATATCAATCTATCTTTCCCGTAGCTTGTAATAGAGTGTTTGCAAATATACATACTTCTCAAACTTTGCCTAGTCTGATACAAGATCTCAAAAGTGAGGATGGGTCTCACTCGCACAGGGGTTCGCATTAGGTTCGCTAGCCATGTCTCTCCAGCAAGTGCTGTAGTGATGGCACAAATACCTAGGAATTCTCTGCCAAGATTGGGAATGACACTGTTCTTTCAAAAATTAATTGATATTAAAGAACTTCACGTTAAGGGTATAATCCTGGACCTCCTCCCTTTTTTCACTTCTCTCCTATAGTGATTAAGCTAAACTTGCAAGTCTAATCAATCATAAACATAGATGACCGTGTGTGGCCCTTTAAACTGTTAATAATTTGTATTGATTTTTTATTCATAAATGTTGACCTTATTGAAATGGAAAATCAATGAACAATTATTTATTGCTTCGATAAAGGAATAATTGTTTCATTCGACAATCGAATCAGCATGAACATTTGATCGGTAAGTGTAAAACAACAATGATAATGTCAAACAATCAATATTCAGTGACTGTTACGTTCTCAGATTAGATTACAGTCGATTTGAAAGGCTTGATTTTGCGCAGAGTTTGAGCTAGACCGTAGTGGGAGAAAATGGAAAAGAATACTTTTATCTCCGAACCTACGAGGTTGAAAATGGCGAATGAGTCCCTATGATGGCATGGTGGATAGTTGTGAAAGAAAAAACCAAGATCAAAGATGGCAATGGTGAAGAAGAAGAAGAAGAAGAAGAAGAAGAAGAAGAAGAAGAAGAAGAAGAAGAAAAAAAAAGGAAGAAGAAATATCAAGAGTCAAAGAACATACGCAGGTAAAACACAAAACGTGGGAAAGAATTTCAAGGGACATTAAAAAGTAATGTTAGACTGAAGAAGAAAAGGAAGAGATGATAAAAAGAATAAACACAAAATAGAAAAAGAAGGAGAAGAGTTAAAATCAGGATGGGGAGAAAGAAGAAGAAGAGGAAGAAGAAGAAGAAGAAGAAAAAAAGAAGAAATATCAAGAGTCAAAGAACATACGCAGGTAAAACACAAAACGTGGGAAAGAATTTCAAGGGACATTAAAAAGTAATGTTAGACTGAAGAAGAAAAGGAGGAGATGATAAAAAGAATAGACACAAAATAGAAAAAGAAGGAGAAGAGTTAAAATCAGGATGGGGAGAAAGAAGAAGAAGAAGAAGAAGAAGAAGAAGAAGAAGGAGAAGGAGAAGGAGAAGAAGAAGAAGAAGAAGAAGAAGAAGAAGAAGAAGAAGGAGAAGGAGAAAGGGTAAGTGTTGTGAAGTATCAAGCCAATGTTCCCAAAACAAAATCTGGAAATTGATTGTAAGTTGTATGCCAAGACTCGTTTTTCAAAACAGTCACCCTTTTGTTTTAAACCGATGGAATTTCTCCCGTTTTCGTTGATCAGGCCAGAAATTCTGCTCTGAACATAATTAGATGCAAAATTATGGGTCTATGTCAGTAAATAAATCTTACTTTTCTTCCTGACATTTTCTTCCGGACGAACAACAGAAAACAGGGCAATGTGTAATTCAGAGGACAAGTCATGTATTGCTCTGTCCAAATGTTTCAGAAATTGCTACTCAAATTCGGATAAAGATTAGTTGGGATAGCAGATTCTGTAACAATTGAGGATTGCAGTTGACTCGAGCCAATCATTAGTTTTTCTCCAAAGTCTTTATAGTTTACTAGGGTTCGGGAAAATGGCGGACAAAAACTGTGAAGAAAAAAAAAAAATTTTAGTCTTTTTATACATCTATCTAATGATATAGACATCAGAATAAGTCATGAATATTCATGTTACCAAATCTTCTGTCAGAGGAAGCACATACAAGAGTTTGAAGTTGTGATAAGAATCAAATTTCATGGAACTAGAAAAAAATACTGAAAATTGTGTCCTCCAAAGTAGGTGCTGCGACTTGGAATCATACCGAACTCAGTGAATAGAAACACATGAGCCAAACGAAGCAAAACAAAAACATAGATGAGAAAATCGGAATATACCAAATAAAAGTTATATGTACATATATATAATCATGCATAATATCACATTGATTCAGTTTGTTTATGTCATCTATCCGTTCGTACTATCGAGGATGGTACGAGGTCATTTTACTTGAGCATTTATCATAATTCAATTTTGGCTTGCTAGGTGTGTCGAAGCTTCATCAGAGTACCTTTAAATGCACTTTTCGGGAACATGTTTGATACTCTGTTCGTTGTAAACCTCTCACAACCGTGGACGAAGGTTGGACTATCCCGGTTTAAATTCGGTGTTTTCTGTCTCTCAGACTGGTTTACCAACCATGGCCGAAGAGCCAAATCTGTCTTGCTATTTAACCCACAGCTGAAGGGAGATGGATTCATGCCTTCAACAAGAGCATTAGCACGAAGTGAACGCTGATTGTTTCACTCAGGTTTGAACTCGTTTCACCGTTGCCATTTTCCCTGCCGTCGAGGTGAACTTCCACCACGGACACTTCTGCATAAATTCAGCGTTCAATCAAGAATAAGGCAGGCGCAAAATGCTATTTGTATAATCACCAATAAGTAACCTCGGGCTATTAGGTAAAAGGTTCAACGTTCAGATAAAATCTCTACGCAAACTAAACTTTGTAGTCTTCTGATATAGGTAGACACGCTCCCTCGACATAAATATCAATAATCAAGAGACAATCACTGCGTTATAACCCTAATAATCTGAACACTAACAGACAACAAATGTCGCAAGGATATCTTTCTTTTCTTTCTTTTGTTTCCAACCATAAAATTCAGATTCTGCTATCCACGTCATTCTATTATATTTAATGGCGGGAACAGCTGTCGCCGGATAATAATTGATTCATATTAATTGATTCCGGCGTATTCATTGTTGTTACAATTGTAATAGGAGTTGGTAACATATTTACATGGCTAACTTTCTATCCAACATCATAGACACATGTGTACACAACGTGCACATACAAGCGTGCGTATACGCTTATACACACACAAAAAGACACAGGAATATGCGTACTCAAATTATGGAATCACTACATGCTCCCGATGACAGAAATCTTGAGAGATTTTTGAAAAATCTACTTTTAATTTAAAAAAAAAAAGTTCTGATCTCCATATTTTAAACCTAGTGTTGGCTTGCCGCTTTCTCAATCCTTTCAAATCCCCGCTCCCCTATATTTATTCTTGCTCTCTTTCTTTTCTCTCTTGGTCTATTTTTGTTGACTATTATTCCGCACGTACACTTCAAACACCTACATACAGAATGATATACATACAGAACAATTTTTTAAAATATATTAGATATGGGGTAGCTATGCACTTTTAGTTGTGATTGTGGTCAGATTATTTCTTTCACTATGTGTCTAAGTGTTTGACTAATTAAACGAAAAGAAAATTCAACATTCTAGGGTAGTGCCCGTTTCAAAGGTGCATGCTTGGAAAAGATCGGAATTCATGGTACGTGGAGCAACCTATCATAATTATTATAAAAATAATTTCCTGTCTGTCAAACGAAACCACGGCTTTGAAGTATCTTAATCACTTCTCTTCAGTGTTGCCAATTTGGATGTCTTATATCTAAAGAGCAGAAGTAAAAGTACATAATTTCTAGAAACTATGAAGAAAGATCTATAACTTTTAATCTGAAGAAAATTATTAAAAAAATGTCAACGTCTTACAATGGCCAGTTTTCGAGTAATAGCGGTGCATAAATTTCTCGAGAACTGCTGATCCCAAATTTTCAAACTCGCCATTGCACTACCTTGTATACTGACTTATATATCTGGTGAATGGTAACTTCGTACAATGGCCAGTTGTCTATAATTACAAACACACACACACACACACACACACACACACACAAACACACACACAATCATACGCACGCATGTAAAAGTGATTTTCCGTCCGTCATACGAGGTTATGACTTCGAAGTATTTTGGTTACTCCTCTTCAGTATTTTCATTAGATTCACCGAGAATCGCTGATCTGAAAAAAAAAACTTCAGATTCGCCACTGTATTGCTTTGTATTCAAATATTAGTAAGTTGTCACCGGAAAGAGAGAGAGAGAGAGAGAGAGAGAGAGAGTAGAGAGATTTATTTATTCATTTATTCAATTTTAGATAGATTGCACTTGTAACTAGAATTAGAAACGAACCGGTAAATTTTATTTTGACTGCTTTCTTTGAGCCATAAGAATGAAATAACGACACTCGCAAGTGAACTCGTTCGAAATGATTTGATCAATTCTTTAAGCATGTGTCATCACTACGAATTCTTACCGACAACCGTGCAGATAGAGACCGACACGTGATACATGATATTCACCAGGTATATTGTAATACAAAACCATTTACAAAATCAGTTATAAATAATATAAAATCAGTATATTATCAAAACTTAGCTCTGACTTTCGAAAGGCTACACGAGTGGGACTCACCCTGAGAATCGAACTCACTACAATAGAGAACAGTCCGTCTGGCTAGATTGCTAACTCTCACTTTATGGTGAACATCCAACAAAATACACTACATAAACAAGCTCAAACGGGAGTTTATATTTCAGGCGCAAAGAAAAGATAGGAAAGATTTTGCATCGACTCCTTTATAGTAGTCATGTAACGCCTAGTAATTTTTTTGTTAAGAATTGCGAATCGAAAGAAAACTAAAAAGTACAACGGTTTTTCTTGCTGATTAGGTAATGTGAACACATTTTGCACACTTACCTATCAAGCTGTTCTTATATCGTTATTGAAACCTGAGAATTGGACAGAACGATAAATTGGAACCCGTATCGTCATAAGGAAAAAAAAACATACTTTCGCGAATAAACCTATTTTATTAAATATTACGGACGAAGATTTTTCTTACGGACTGATTTTGTCTTTTTAAGATTTGATAGCGAGCAGAAACATTTCCTTGAGTTATTGCCGTCGAGTGTTTTTGGTGGAAGCGCCAGTTATCTTTTTTAAATACAGACAAAAATATTTTACGTCTGTCAACGAAGTTGGAAGAGGTATATGCATATGTATATTTACCTATGTCAGTCTTTCCGTTTTTTTCATTCATCCTCTTAATATCTCCAAAAGTTCTCAATGAATTTCGATGAAATTATGCGAAAGGTCGGGCCGTGGGCTACGAAAAAAGTTACTAAATTTCAGGGTGGATCTAGAGATTTTCCTCCATTGCATTCCAGCTTTATTTGCACACAATACAGTATCTCCAAGACTTCTCATCGAATTTCATTTGTCCAAGGGAGGGCCATAGGCTAAAGAAGAATTGATGAGTTTTTAGGATGGATCCAGAATATTTTCACTGTTACCACCCTGGCATCGCACCTATTTGTGAACTGACTCTCCTTCAGTTCTTCTGAGAATAAAGTTGGTAGAGGTATGTGCTCTTCGAGTGCTTTCTGGTCTTAATAAGCAGACAAATTATTCGGTTTAATCGTTCAGTGGTGAACCAAAATAAAGTATATTATGATTTTTATTAAATGTTTCAGTAGGTGTTAGTTTAACAGTATCGGACAGCGGCTTTATCCTTGATCAAAATTCATTCTATTTGTGGCATCTATGTCTCATCTATATATATACTGAGATGGATGATCACTTAGTAATAAAAAACCTGAGGCCTGTGTGCCAGACTAAACAAAGTTTAGTAAGTTCGATCAATATTTCATCGATATGGCTTCACTCATGCCAATTCAATTAAACTAAAAAAAAATCGATTGACTTTTTACTGCCAAAAACCCTACATCGACAGAAGAGTTAGGCGAATTCTAAAAATTCAAAAGATATTCTTTTGCTTTGGACTGACTCAGAATTCGATAAAACGGGCCATACCTTATTAAAGATATGCTAGATACATAGTATTTACGCAAACATACACACACACACACACACACATACAAACACACACACACACACACACATATATATATTTATATATATCTTTATATCTACGAGGCTTAGCTTCATCCAGAACAAGGTTACAGTTTCACATATACATATCTGTAATTGAAGAAAGAGAATTTTCTGACAAGATACGATTTAAGGACAATATTGGGAAAATTGATATACTTTCTTTTGATTGTTGTATTTTTTAATACACTATTTCTGAGAACACGAACTAGAAACATCAATAATACCCCACAAAGATATCATAGTAAGAGAAACGTTGCAAGGTTCATATGACAACGAGGAACACAATCCAATTTCGAATCAGCATATCCCGGTATGAAAAAGATGTTTAACATCGAAGGGCACCTCGGAAACGAAGTATAAAAGAGAGTACAATATTTTTTTTCAATATTGTCATTTAATCGTGTATATATATATATATATATATATATATATATATATATATATATATATATATATATATATGTATATGTGTGTGTATGTGTGTGTGTGTGTATGTGTGTATCCAAAGTGTCGCCAACCTTTGAGAATGTGGGGAATTAATCACTACCGGTATATATAGGCGATAAGTCAATTTCAAGTCATTCTTAGGCGGCTCAAGAAAACGGTAGCCTGAGACATCATAGAATCTATCAGGAAACTTAAATGGCAATGAGCAGATCATGTTGCAAGAATGGCAGACAACTGCTGGACATCACGACTCACAACATGGATCCCCGGAGCTCTCATGCAAAACAAGATGCAGAGATGTACCAGACAAATTCAGAATATACTTACTCCGTGATACAGAAATATGGCGAATCCTGTGGAGGTCTATGTCCAACGACGGACTTTTTTTGACTGGCGATTATAATAATGATGATGCTTACACTCGATTCGGTTTCTAAAAAGTTTCATTTCACGGATTCAGTATTAAGATCCAAGGAAAGGAATCTGTTTTCATTTTACAAAGAAAACAAATAAGAATCACATCGTTTTCTCGCAGCCAGGGAGCGCATTCTTTGTGGCCCAGTAGACCACTAATATAGACGCACACAGGTCAACAGGAAGTAAACGTAATATACGCTCGTTTACACAAGGAGACAAACATAGAAAGGTGCACATTTCAGTGTAAAACATATCGGGGTAAATTCATATGGGAAAAGCAGAGACCTTAAAGGTGACTCTAACCCTCACTGATACCTCCATCAACGCACGCTACGAAAATGTCGTGTCACTGAACCATCTTAGCATAAAGCATCTCGCTACTTGGGAATGAAAAATGTTTTATTCCATGCTTGACTCTCTCAATACAGGTTTCCTCTGCAATCCAGAAGTAGAGCGTACCTATAAAAACCTTTTGCAAGTCAGAAATAAATAAAGCGAGAAGCAATTTCTATCAGTTTATATTAGAATAATTTTTGAGCGTCCCCAGACCAAGGGTTTATATAGGCAAACAGGTTACACACACACACACACACACACACACACACACACATATATATATATAGTCAAATGTTAAAAATTGTAAACAGAAAAAAAAGCATAAAACAGACATCTATGCATGCGTACCAACACAGAGAACTAAACATCGCTCAGCAAACGAGTATGTATGACACAAGGCCTCCCATTGGGGTTCAAACTCATTACATGAATTAGCAAATTGTTTGGTAACCATGACGCTTGATTAGATGCTCATATATATCATGACTTGGCGAACAAAGATTTATGAGGGTTTCAACACTTGTTGCAGACCCACAGGTGGCTAACAAGGCTTATGCGGGATAGGCAAGTCTCTCTACAACGGTTGCAGTGTCACCTCTTTTCTCCTGCACTTTTTATGCGGGATGTTTCGGCTAGGGGAGTTGCCTGGTAGACCCTGTGTTGCCATGTCTCCCCGTTGGCTGCCTGTGTTACGCACTGACGTTCGTTGGTTCTACAGGAGATTAAGGACCTTCTTAAAAATTATCTCTCCTGTGAATCCCCATTTCTGCACCAACCAGAGACTAGTTCTCCGAACAGGAGGACCTTAAGAAGATAATTATCCTGTATCCTCTTTACGTAGCCTATACACCGCAAGAGAGTATTTTGCCCCATAGCCTAGATGCTTGTTGCCCTGGTTGATGATCTGTGTTAGTTACTTTTGAAGCCAAGCCAAAGCTACGTTAACCCAATAAGAATAGAGATCTCTAAATCAGCGAATTAGTCTGCGGTTCGAGTTTGCTTATAATGTAGTTTCAGAAGGCACCTCGAGAGGCATCTCTGAATTGGCTAAAATTGTTTGTTTCTTTTCGGTTAGAGTTAATGTGAGTTTTTGTTTTTCGAAGAGAGCAAATTATGAATCCTTATAAAGTAGTGAACGTTATATAATTAGTAAATAAAAGGTATCAGGCTTTCCTCTGAAAGCTGTGAATTTGAATTATCATGAAACAAAAAAATTGAAAAGTAGACATTTGACATATAGATTCATTGAGCTATCTTTCAACCGTGACAATCGGATTCACTATTGATAATTTGAACAAACAGTATATATAGATTAAATACCACGAAATAATTCGAATTTTCAAACCAATATATCCGTGTATATAAAGTGATGCTGTCGTTTATATATGTGTATGCATTCGTGTGTGTATGTGTGTGTGTGTGTATATATATATATGTATATATAAAGCTCTACTCTAACAATGTTTAATCTTGAATGTATCGATCTCTTTATTTATAAAACCCATCACACATCGGATATTGCACTGTATTTTATTCCTGATTTGTACTTTGTATATATATATATATATATATATATATATATATATATATATATATATATATATATATATATATATATATATATACTACGCTTAGCTTAGTCTGGCAGAAGCCACAATGACGATCAAATCGATCGATCGATCATAATCATCATCATCATCATCATCATCTTTTTCCCCCAGGATTCGCCACATTACTCTATCATGGGCGTCGCTGAGCCAGTACTTTCTTGCCTAGCTCGTCTCTCCATCTAATAGTCAACCGGCCTCGGTTGCGCAAGTGATCTCTAGGGATCCATGTCGTGAGTCACGATGTCCATCGATTGTCTGCCATTTTTGTCTCATGGCCAGCCCATTGCCATTTGAGTTTTTTTAATGTATTTTATGATGTCCCTGACTCCTGTCTTTTCCCGAATGTGTAGAGCTGTCTTGTGTGAGGCTACCCCAATATATATATATATATATATATATATATATATATATATATATATATATATATATATATATATATTAGGATGTCTAGAAAGTGATTACATATTTACATCGCCGTTTAAACCATTTTGAATCACAGCCTTCCCTGCATCAGTATACACTTCACAAGCGATTATTATTATCGACATAAGAGTACTACCCTCTCAAAATTCATAAAGCAATGGTGAATATGTTGTTCTCGAAAGTCTCTGTACAGCACAGTACAGTTCATGTACTTATATTTGAAGTTTTTAGCTTCGATGACTCAGATCTCTTGAACGATGTTCCTAAGAGTCTGATGAAATTCGTCTTCGTTTGAGTTTCTCGTTTAACCGACTCGATTGTAATATCATCCAATGGCTTCACAATCTTCATTCATAGGTCTTGTTAATTTGCTGGCATCAGAAATGAAGAAAAACTCAGCTTGATCGGACTTGTATTTAGGCGACGGCATACACGAGTAACGCACTTCAGATATTAAGTGATTATGAAATTCCATGACAGTTGACGCTTAACAATTCACTCTAAACCTGAGTTGGTATATACGAAAGATTTTTTTTTAACGAAAGCCACTCTTTATCATCCTTCTTAGTAAACCGAATCCCCATGATTCTAGCTTTTTCACCTTTTGTTCGGTGCGCCTCCAGCATTGCGTCAACCTTGGTTTCACACGGGCTTCTAATAGTTTTCCTTCTGGTTGAAAAGTGTCTTCCTTTGTCGCAGAGGACACAAACTAAATCATTGGATTTAGCTGCGACTTCAGCAATCCTCAATATCAGTGCAATCCCTATTGCTATTGAATAACGTTATTAGTTCGAAATCATCAACGACAATACTTACATTGCTTACGTACTGAACTGCATGGCTTTTTTCCTTAGTAATTGACAAACTGTTTAAACACACCATTCAGCACCGTCTTGTGCTTGAATGATGCCCAGGCAAAAAATAGAAGCCATCTTATGAACTTGATGCCATGCATCCGTTTTATCTTTCATTGTTTTCTTTTAGTGCATTTACCAAGAATTCGGGAATCATTAGATATGCCTCAACCACCCAGATATTTGGGATCAATTTATTAAACCTTCAATAATCTAAAAAAAAAGTAAAAAATAATGATCAAACAGTATTGGGTTCTCTATTCAACTCCGTCGACAGCCATACAAAAGATCGGATTGAACTTTAGTGCTAGATATAAACGCTGTAATTCCGTCATACAATTTACGTAGAATGTAGACTAGTATTTCTGCACTTGCGCGGAATTCCTGAATCCAGAATAGAAAATCTCTTGGAATATGGACACACGTCGGAGTTGAATCGATGGAAGTTAAATTCATTGGACCAGCATGTTTTGATTATATTCTGTATGATAAGAATTGCATCACAAATCGAGCGTCCTTTCTGAAATTCCAACAGGCATTCAGAAATATTTAGTATGTATGTATTCTGCAAACGATTTCGGAACTGCAAATTGTAGCCAAAAGAAAAGGAATATTAACATTGTGAGATATAAAAAGATCCTCAACGAGAATGACATTTAAGACCTTCCGAATATGATTTATTCGTCCCAGAAGATTAATCATTTTTATAAGTTTTGACCGTCTCACCATACTCAAAAGGTATATTTTCGAGATATACAAAACTCCCAGAGTGTTTTCATTCTGGATGTATATCAAGTTCTCTCCCACCTTGGGGAATGTTCTGTGAAATGCTTTGTAAACTTCTCTTTTGAGAATTAAATGTTGGAACTTGGCTCATGCATTGGTTGGGATTTAACGAGTTGAAATTATTTCCCACTTGTCCTAACACTGTGGCATTGTTTATTGACATAGAATTTCAAGTATTTTTATTTATTTTCGTTTATCTCAAATTAGCTTCCGAAGAGCTGTATTTTGGGACACCCTACTCAGACCAACCATCATAGCTTGCTATTCAGGATTTTCCCTGGATTCACGAGAATCAACGTTAGTTATCTTTGGACAAACCTTATCTAATTGTTCTCGGATAGCGTAATCAATTTGATCAGGAAATATCACTAAATCTGTTGAGATGTCTTCAATGTTGAAACATTTATTGATGTACTCAGAATACAACTTGGAAATATCTTTATCCCAATGCAAAACAGATATATATCAAGTGTGTATATAATATGGAATTAAAATTCGCTACACACCCACGTTTATGTTTCTGTCCTGTTTGGGCTTCTTCAGGCAAATGATTCGTTTTTTTAGATTCCTATTTAGGGTATTTTTTGTGAAGTTATCTACTATTCTAGTTGGTATAGCCTTTCTTTTATCCTATTTGTAGGGTGTATTTGTCTGCTGGTGGTTATGAATTCCAAGCCGGGGAGTATGGTGTGAGAGTTTACATTATTAATAAGTGGTTGTTCTAATCAGTACGTATTTTGGTATGTATTTTCTCTACAAGTGTTTTTATTCTGACTTAGATTTTTAAAATTTATTTCCCATCCTAGGATCCATTTTATATGGCCTTAGTGGGTTATTCGATTATACTGGGTTTGGTCTACTTTCTCATGTCTGAGGTAATTATGTTGATTGGATTGTTTTGTGAGGTGGTGATGTGAATTAGATATCTATGCTTATTATTTTAAGCATATCTATGTGTGGGTTATTGAGTTATGCATTCAGCATTCTATGAGATAAACCAATCATACTTTGGATATTGCATCATATTATATTGCATCCCTGATTTATACTATATATATATATATATATATATATATATATATATATATATATATATATATATATAGACAAATGTGCCGGCACGCTGGCACAAACACACACACACACACACACACACACACACACACACACACACACACACACACATATGCATATATATATATATATATATATATATATATATATATATATATATATATATATGTATGTATAAACATGGCGGAGAAAATTCTTTGGGATCATTCTTATATTTGTATCTTCGAATGCTTTCAACTACATATAATGCATCTTCTCTCTTTCTTTTTAAAATAATGAGTACTTTCCAAATGGTTTTCATTTTTGTCTTTATTGGTTCGGAGTCTCTATTTGCTCAATAATGTTTAATACATTTTATTTACAGTTTACAAAAGCTGCCTTTATTTGAATTCATTTCAATTATTGACATAAGCGGTAAGTCATATTAGCATGAACTAAAAACGAATATGAACAAAAATAAAAACTTGCCCGATTGTTTATCTTAAATAAAAAAAGGCCATTCAGAATATTAATGCCGTATACAAAGGAAACTGACAACCTGTTGTCCTTCTCAAATATTTGAGTTTTCAAAGTTGATATATAAAAGTTATTTGCCTCTGTGTTTTACATTTCGGGATGTGCATATATAAAGGAATATCTTATGGACGTTTTTCCATGTTTGCGTACGTAAGCGTGTTTCTCTATTTTTATATCGAGATGATTCTGATATGTGCGCATGTGCAAAGCTATTTGAATACATTTAAGTGTGTTTTGTACAAATGCGACTACTTCGTCCATTTTCTTCAACCTTTTCATTTCTCTATCATTCATTTCTCTGCTATTCACTCATTCATTAGCCAATCTTGATCCCTTATTGTCGGTCAGCAATCTTTACGTGTTAATACAAATGCTTACCTTTCCATCATTTTACACGGACGGTTTAACTGGGATGCCGTAGTACCAATTTTAAACGAATTCTTTGGTTTGCATGCTGATGCCAAGATGTTCTTACTGTTGGAATTATATATTGCAAGAACCTTAGTTTCAACTGGGTTCATTTTCGATAATGATGAGAGCTGGGGTGGCTCCGATTACGAGTGATACTCTGTCAATAGACGATACAATGAACTCTTTAAATCAAACTAGTCTGTTTTTTTTTTAATGCGCTGATTTTTGACGAGAAGAAATTAGTAGCTCAGGGTTATGTGAAGATATGGAACGCCTGAAAAGTCTTGTGTCTATATCGGGACATACAGATGGCGAAGATAACTCCCAATGTAAGACAAGCAGACAGGGAACACCTGGTAAAATTGAGTGAAACACACGCAAAATTTGATATCTTGCAAAGAATAAACGTTATAGTACCTCACCATCAATATTTAACAAACCCAAAGCTAATGTGATAGCATGTTTTCTTCGAGTGGTTGAACAACGATGTATTGGTTAAGGGGTATATAAAAAATCTAACTAAAGGCATGAGTGTAGAATGGGGGGGGGGAAATTCACATGAAATTAAAGCATCAAAGGACCAAAGGCATATTTTTCATGAACAGTTCATACATCCATATTCCTGCATACACATAAATATATATATAATTAACGCTCCCCTATTCAAGGTTGAACACTCTTTAAGTGAGGTAACTCGTTCATTGTAAAAGTATGCAATGCTCTTCCATTGGAATAGAGTACTCTGGTGGATGGGGAATATATCTTAAATAAATATATCGCTTAAATTCAACCTCACTGACCGACCAGTTCCGTGGAACAGAGGTCTCCGGGTCAGGAGTGAAGCTTTCAATCCTGTCTCAGGGTATTGGATGAGACAAAAGATAGTCCATAGCCACACTGGAGAGTTGAAATACAACGAAACAGCTGTCTGTAGATGATGCAGTGATACACACACACACACACACACACATATATATATATATAAGAAACATGAGCTAGTTTGTGTAGCGAATCCACATTCTACAATTTATTTCCAGCTCTACAGTAAAACAACTTAACTTCAAGAGTAAAAAGTTGTATTTATCGAGCATTCTGTGAAATAAATCCATTACATTTCAGAAGTGGCTTTATATTATTGACATAGTATTATATTATGTTATACTGCTAGCCTAATATACTATATATATATATATATATATATATATATATATATATATATATATATATATATATATATATATATATGTTTGCTCAAATATGCGCACACACTTTGGTTCAAGGCTGGGATTTCGAAATAAGACTTGAAAAGTGAAAGTTTCTATTAGAAGTGGGGATGATCATTAAAAAGAAACTGCAAGAAAAAAACTTGGTTTTCAACATGCGTAACTAAAGCAAAAGAGCCCATCTTCTTTGTGAAATTTAAATAACATTATCCTTGATTAGTGCAGCCAATTCGTTCCAAAGTTTTCCATACTGTTCAGAACTGCACTCTCCGATGTCTTATTATAATGTTATATGTTCTTTCAGCTTATATTTGGTTTCATAAATTTGCACAGCAATACATTAACCGTACCACATCAAAAACTGCCCTAATTAAAACTGCAATATTCAAGATATTCTTGTCCGGCTAACTTGTGGGGTTGACTATAGTAATAAAACTTACCGCTTTAAGAAATCTCATTTCAAAATCAAAACAGAAACTGTCCTTATCTCAAGTCAAAAATTTGTATCTTCCGTTTTTTTTTTTTTTGATCGAGTCTAGATATCAGGATATATGGATTGGAAACAGCCTCTGGCCACCTGGCGTTCGCCCCTTTTTTTAACGATTGGCTCGAACCGCAAGTGTTTTAATGAATTCTACTACTACATTACTCGCGAATCTTTGGGGAAGGTCTATGTCCAACTTCGCTAACAGACTGATGATGAAGATGATGATGATGACAAACACAGTGATTAGGCGAGATATGCGAACCTCAGCAGAGTTAATGATATCACCCAAAGTAAACAGCCCAATCGAGATAAAGAGAAGAATGTTTGATAGGAACAAATTGGTCTGGTGCTTGCAGCGATAGCCAGACGACAGAATCCCCGTCTACTCGCTCCATTAGAATAGTCATACGAACTCTCTTTTCAAGTTCTTCCTGTATCTGCGAAGGAAACACGATATCCTCAAAATAGTTTTTTTTTATCTGTAGTGATTTGACGTCAGAGAATTTTTGTGTACCAACTTTCATCCCACATTTGTGACGGCACGTTTTGGTTGATTGGGTGTTAGAGCTAAATAGAGAATTAGTCAAAGAGAACCCGTTTTACGAAGCGTCAACGTAAATGTTCACAAAGCATATGGTAAGCTTTCTATATGCTTAAGAGCATGTAGATATTTACTAAGCTTTCGACAGGCGTACTTTTTGCTTGAAAGCACGAAGATATTTAAGAAGCGTATAGTATCATTGGCAGAGGGTTCCCCCCCCCCACCAAACAGGTGTTAAGGGGTATAAAATTACCCCTGGCCTCTAATACCTGTTAATCAATAGATATGCCATTCCCTCCCACAGGCTCTGTCTTAGCCTCCAGGCTCTGGGAATTATTGCTAAACCACCGTATGGTAGGTATCAGCTATGCTTAAAATCATGATGATATTCACCGAGCTTATGGTAGTCGAACTAACTGCTTGAGAGCATAAGTATATTTACTTAATTTACCTTAGTTTGGTAAAAGGTCATAGTATAGTGAGACTCTCTGGCAGAACTTAACTCACTTCACCAGCTTTTGCTGGCGAGGCTAGCTTGTTTACCATAACTCTATTATACATTTATCAAGTTCACGGTCATAACAAATAGAGTAGATAGATAAATCATCATCATCATCATCATCATCATCATCATCATCAGTCTTTTAACGTCCGTCGTTGGACATAGACCTTCCCTAGGATTCGCCACAATTCTCCCCCCGTGGGCGTCGCAGAGCCAGTATTCCCTGAATCTGTCTAGTTTATCTCTCCATCTTGTGTTCTGTCGGCCTCGGTTTCTTATGTGATCTCTGGGGATCCATGTTGTGGGACGTGATGTCCATTGGTTGTCTTCCATTCTTGCAACATGGCCTGCCCATTGCCATTTGAGTTTTTTAATAGTTTACATGATGTCACAGACACCCATTTTCTTCCTTATATACTGCGCTGTCTTGCGATCTCTTCATGTAAGGTTGAGCATGATTCTCTCATGCGCACGTTGCATACTTCTCAGTTTGCTGGTCTGTCTCTTGGTTAGGTTCCATGTTTCAGCTCCATAAGTGACTATCGGGAGTAAGCATTGCTTGTATACTCTTCTTTTTAGGATTATTGGGATCATCTGGTTCTTGAAGTTGAGCTTGCTCTGCCGAAGGCTTGCCATACCAAAGTGATTCTTCGCTTGATTTCCTCTTCTTTTGAGGGTCTCATGCAAAAATCTCAATCACTGTTTTATACAAAGCAAAGAAAATTGTACAAGAATATGTTTTTTATTACCATTGTCATTGCAATTAATACATGATATTGATTTGTGAATCATATAATCAATGAAAACTTCATTGTGTGAATAAGCATTCCATCACTTGAAAGAGAAACAAAATATACAAGGAAGTAATGAAAGCCAACAATCTAGATTGATATCTTCTGGCTACTCTTTGAAATTGTTAAGTACAAACGTGTTGAAGTTGGTTAATTTGTTTATCTATGTTGCCAATGAGCGTAACCAAATCATATCCTTTCATTCTAATGATATTAGTGATCATTACAACCAAACATTGTCGAACAAATTATTCACATGAACTCACTTATTACTAGATATGAGACTTTAACCGTTTCAAGACTATTATATTGCTTATTGCTTAAATATCCAAAAAGGTATTAAAAAAAGGGCCAAAATTGTTTATTTTATCTAATAGTTAAAAAAAACTATTCCTTTATCAAATAAAATATTTTCTCTATTTAAAAAACAAAACAAAATCATAATGGGATACCCTTGTCCAATCAGACATATATCCTCACACAGGAGAAAAACACTGAATTAGCAGATGACCTAGCTTACAGGTCTTTCCAGTTCAGTCATGTAATGCGAATTACTTTCTACGAAAGTTTTATGATGTGATGACTAGATTTTCTGCGATGGTAAAGGCAGGAAATCTCATTTACTTCATTTTTTTCAGGACACATACGTGCCAGCAGGCTTCTAAAAGAGATATATGAGACATAAATATCCCAGCAGTCATAGAAATCTCAGGATATATTGGTCCCATGAGTTTCAAAAGGGTTAAGGGATACTCAAAAGTTCTCAACTTGGGATGAGTTGAAAAAAAAAAGAGTTGGTTTTTACACTCTTGGTCTCTTGAAGATTTTCAGAGGGCTTGCCTGTCAAGAGGCTGCGTTAAAAATAGGAAAATTATCTGGAATTGCTGAAAAAAGATACAATCATCTTCTGCAGATAGCGTACTGAATCTGTGATAGATGTTCATTTTACGTGAAAAATGATAAATGAAATTTATACAAACGACATCCGAGATTGTTTTCAACTCACTTTCTCAATCTATAGTTATTATTTCACTCTATTTTTGAAAAACTTTTCAATTTATTCCCGAGTATTTGAAAACCCTTGAACTTTCACCCGGAAAGAGCTCAGAACACAACTTTAGCTTGATTTTAAATACCTTATTTCTTGAACAAAGATTTAAACTGAAATTTTCATTCATTCTACGTGGCTTGAATGGATTTTATGAAAATAAGAAAGACTGTCTCAAACGAGAGAAATCCACAGAAAAGTGACGTAAGAAACAAAATTTGAATTTTTATTTTAACACAAAACAATAATTGCCTCCTTGATCTAACCATTGACAAAAAAAAAAAAAATGAATATTCTAAAATATACAATTGATATTCCGGCATATATTTTAATGTTGTGGCCTATTATTTATCAAAGCTATTGGCGATTGTCTGTTCGAAGTCTTTCTTTTTCTGAATTGTGAATTCCAGCATGATAACTAAGCTTAACACAAATAATGTTATTTCTCATCGTGTCTATGTGGGCAAAATATAAAAATATCAATATGTGATCTAAAGAAACATGACATGAAATACATACATACACACACACACACACACACACACACACACACACATATATATGTATGTATATATATATATATATATATGCAAATACAAGTATGATATATTTATGCGTATAGTCGAATCCAAAATGGTTTTATATCACTCTGAAGATTCCAAAGAATGCTTTATCTTAAGTGATATTGCCATTTATTTGCCATCTTTATAAATTTTACTCACACACCGATGCTAAGACAAAAGTTATAAACGAATTCATTAACAAATATTCGATTTTACAGAGCTGACAAACAGAGCCGACAAATGATGTCGAGTAAGATGAATTACAAAACTGGTATAGAACGATATGCCGTAAAGTATTGCACACACATGCAAACATACACGTGCGCATGAACACACACGCATACAATACTAATACATACTATGATCATAATATTGTTTTTTTTTTATTAGTATTTTCTTTCATTTCATTTTAGTAGCTTTTTATAGCAACTCCTGTGTTACTTCAAGGAAGCCTGGTTAATCGTATCTGCTGCTCTTGTCATGAAATCGAATCAAATTTTCAAACCTATGTTTTTCACTTCCCCGATATCTCTGGGTGCCATATTTGTCATTGCTTTTACACAAGTAGTATCGCTATCAGCAAAAGACGTGGGTTCGAGTCTCAACGAGAACTTATCTCTTATTTCTTATCCGCTCAGTATGCAATGTTCAAATTGAGTGCAATGAAAAGGCAAGTAAAGAATTAATAACAATGGTTGACAATGCTCCATTTAATGAAAAACAACAACAAAAAAAGAGATAATATTTCTATTACTGAACTACTTGTGTTAAAACAATAACAAACATGGTGACAAGAGAGTTCGAGGAAGAATAGAGAGTAAATTCAATGGTTAGAGTCTTGTAGCTCAGTCAGTTAAGACAGCTGGTACGATAAACCGAGCTTGAGGGGTAAAAACAGTAACAAATATGGCGACAAGAGAGTTCAGGGAAGAATAGAGAGTAGGTTTAAAGTTTAGATTTGATATTCTACTAATCGTAGAGTTCTTGTAGCTCAGTGGGTTAGAACAGCTGATACGGTAAAGAAAGCTTCCCTAATGAGGAAAAGGGAAATTGGGTTCATGACTCACTAAAATCTTGTCCTTCACAATTCACACTGTTTGCTTATTGCCATTGATAGACGGTAAGAGTAAAGTTGGGACAAAAAGCGACTAAAAAATTGATATGAAACATAAATATTAGTAACAAACTTATAAAATTGGTTGACAATGTTTTATCTAATAGAAATAAGTGAAGATAATATTGAGACTATAACGAGATATCTTCAACGTACGTGTTATACCCGCTTGAGTAAGTTTCGCCAAAGCCATTTCAACAAGCGTTAAAAGGCAGACCCTCTCCCAAGCCTTACAAGGGAGTTCCATTTATTCACCTCAATTCACCGCTTTTTTGTTTACTCTCTCTTTTTGTGTATAAACATTCGTACAAACATATTGATATGAAAATATAATTACATATACATGTTCCCTTAAATATGGAATCGTGCATAGGTATAGACTGATATATGAATATGAACCAATGTCTACACACATACACCTATATATATATATGTGTGTGTGTGTGTGTGTGTGTGTGTGTGTATGTGTGTGTATGTATGCGAATGCAAATACATATATAGGTGTATTTGTACATATAAATGCATATATGATCATATCTACCTATACATACACGAAAAGATGTTAAAATACACACACACACACACACACACACACACATATATATATATACACATGTATATACATATAAATATACATATATGCACACGTAGGTAAGTCAATAAATCTGTAGTTTAGTTTCGATAAAAGCAAATTTTTATCTTTCAGCATAATCTTCTTCCTTTTTAATGCATTCAGCCCAACGCTTCTCCGTTTATCACATGGATCAAACATTATACACTGAAAGTTTCAGATAAAAATTTAGTTTATATCTATATCAGGCTACAGACTTATTGATTATATATATATATATATATATATATATATATATATATATATATATATATACTCATGCATATGATATGATTGCTCAGATCTAGAAATTATTCCCATCATTCAAGTCTCACTTAGTGGCATCTTCTCGATTTTTTGTTAACGAATTCAGTTTAGTGTTCACTCAATTTTGAATTGGTTCCTTTTTTTGTGTGTCATTGGAAAAGATAATTGGTCGGGTGCAACATTAACCCTTAAATCCAAAAATTTCCATTTCACTAAAGGATACACGAGCAATTCTTAAAATCATACCCGACACAAAAATTCCTCTTCGAGGAAGAATGATTTTGGATTCATGCAGAATAGCTTGCCCACTCTCACCTCTCCTTCCGCTTGCTCATGCGCAAACGATAACTGGCGAATTCTCCATCTCTACGGAGTCTCTCTTGTCGAGCGTTTGCTCGTTCCGACAACAAATTCTAAAGAGCGCCAAGCATCCCGCATGGATCTCGACATCGAACAGCCACACTGCGGCAAGGAAGCTGGGCAGAAACACGTCGATCCAATAGAGAACGAGGAGGTTCATTTCGCTTCCGCAGTTGTAGTACGAACACCAGATCCAGGCGAGGTGGCAAGGGAGGTAGGCAGAGAAACTGAAAAAGGCCACGTAAACTGTATTAGTACGGAATCGGAAGTTGATAATGCAGTTACACATCAGAGCCAGAATAACCAAAACCTGGCAAATGACGTTGACGAACTCGTATGGTGTGTTGACCAGGTGGATGGTGTTGTTCTTCTGCATCATGCACCGGCCATACTTGACGTCGGTCTTCAATCCGTAAACGCACAGTGGGATCAGAATGGTGATTGTGGCCACGCAGGGGATGCAGGGGAGGATCTGGGAAAGCTTCTTCATTCGCTGCGTATTATTGCCGTTGTGGTTGGCTACCAGTAATGTCATTCCGATGCTTAACATTGCTAACATTCCCTGCAAGAAAGGAGAGAGAGGAAAAAACTGCTGTAAAATTGTAAAAATAGTGTGACCATGAAGAGAAATTTCGGTTAAATATCACTAACGGCAGAAGCTGCAGGATCTCAACATTACAATCATCAATAACCACTCGATCATTCAAACTAATGTAGAATCGAAAGCTGACAATGACCGAATTTACACACACACACACACACACACACACACACACACACACACACACACACACACACACACACACACAGATTTAGATAAGGGTATGTAAATGGAAGACTGACGCCTACGTAAAATCCTGGGCATCTAATAGGTTGACTATTGGTCGAATTTGCAGCTGGTGCTGGTTTGGGCATGTCTTGGAGTTCGAAACTACAAGACATGTGAATGAAGCTTTTAAATGGACATCAACTGAGAAAGAGATGGTGGCACGACATGAAATGGTGACAGAGAGTGGAGAAGAGCCCGAAAAAGAGCATATCTCTTCCAAAAGAATTCACAGATGAAAATACTGAAATAGTTTGAGAATAAACCTTTTAAATAAGATATGTGAATCACGCCATTCATTCTTTATCGAACAAACAGATACCAATTTATGTCTTCGAGTAGATGGAATATATTTTGCACTAATCAGTTGAGATAACCCCCCCCCCGCCGTCTGAAAGTAGAGTATTTCTTTAAAAAAACTCATTTAAGCCGAAAGGGTGTAAAGCGAAGAAACAATTTCTATCGATTAATATGGGATTTTTTAAAGCAGGCTTAGACCCTAAAATGGTAATGCCGGTATGTTACCCTGAGTCGTTGAAGATTAGGTGGTGGGATGTATAGAACACTGGGAGGTAGGAGAGACAAGAAAGGAGCGGATTGCTTGAATAACAGCTGCATAAGAAATGCCAGACCTTATCATCGCTTTTTACCCTTATTCATAAAAGAGAAAAAGTTGCAGAAAATGAACCGTCGAAAAGCGAGGGACACTTTAACATTATCTTTTTTTGCTCTGTAAAGACAAAACACTGTTACGTAATGATGTTTAATGAAAGTCTTGGCTGTAATTTAGACCCGAACAGGATTTATATATCAAGTAACGAAAAGTTGAACTTTTAAATGTGTTAGTCTTTACAAACATGGTTACAAAAAGTGTCCGATTGGAAAATGAACCAACGAGGACTGAAAGTTGGTCTGTTTTCACAATCAATGAAGCAAATGAATAAAGAGTGACAGACATAAAGACGTATGTGCTGATTGGTAGATCATCATCATCATCATCATCATCATCATCATCATCATCATCATCATGTTGCTTAACGTGTGTCGTTCGACACAGATCTTCCCTAGGATTCACCACACTTCTCTATCGTGGGCGCTGCAGAGCCTACATTTTCTGAATTTGTCAAGCTTGTCTCTCCATCTAGTACTCTAGTCGGCCTTGGTTACGCACGTAGTTTCTGGGGATCCATGTTGTGAGTCATGATGTCCATCGGTTGTCCACCATTTTCGCAACATGGCCAGTCGATTGCCATTTGAGTTTTTTAAATGGATTCTATGATGTCTCTGACTTGTCTTCTCCCAGATGTATTGTGTTGTCTTGTGGTCTCGCCTTTTGAAGTTGAGCATAATTTTATTGTGTGCACGTTGTATGGTTCTCAATTTGTAGGTCTGTTTCTTGGTTAGGAACCATATTTTAGCCCATAAGTGACTACTGGGAGGATGCATTGGTTGTATACTCTTCTTTTTAGGATTCATGGGATCTTCTTGTTTATGAATATTGAGCTTGCTCTGCCAAAGGCTTGCCACCCCAAAGTGATTCTTCGCTTGCTTACTTCTTTTTAAGGTCTCATGTAGATTTGTTGTCCTGGGTAGATGTAGTGGTCTACTTCTTCCAGTTCTGTGTCCTCGACTTTGATTTTAGTGTTTTTATTTCCAACGTGGTCGCTGTACATGATCTTCGTCTTGCTGAAGTTCATGTGTTGGCCGACTGTTTTGTTCTCTTCTTTTAGTTCATCTTGCATTAGTTGGAGGTCGTATAGATTCTCTGCAAAAACGGCAATGTCGTTTGCAAATCTGAGGTTATTCAGGTATTCACCATCTATTTTGATTCCTTTATTTTCCCAGTCTAGTCTTCTGGAGATCATCCTGAGGCAGGCTGTGAGGACTTTGGGTGAGCTGGTATCACTCGATTATGGATCTATACCTTGTCGAGTGATGGCCTCCATGACCTTAGGGATTTCCACTTAGCTGAAGGCCTTTTTGAAGTTGATAAATGCTACAGCAAGAGGTAGTTTATATCCTGCTGCTTTTTCTTTCAGCTGATTCATCGAATGCAGGTGGTCCATGGTCGAGCAGCTTCTTTTAAGGCCATTTTGCTCCTGTGGTTGGTTTTCATGTTGTGTTTTTGTAGTTCAGTTGATGATGGATTTTGTGAAAAGTTTGTATATTACTGGGCATCCCAGGACCTCCATTCACATGCACCCTGGAAGAAATGTTCCATTGTCTCTGGAGACAGAACGGAGGCCATTCCAAAATTAGTTAATGATCTATTATTTTTCCAGTTTTATACTGTTTGTAGGCTTTCAGCTTAGAGTTGTTTTTTTTTCCAGAAAAGTGAAGGAAAGTGATATATATATGCATATTGATGGATAGACAGAGAAGTACAAAGATAGACTGAAAGGGGGCCGGTATGTGATAGAAAAGAGAGAAATAAGATGAAAATATATAACGAAATCGGAATAGAGAAAGAGAAAGAGAGATATAAGTCGAAATCTTAAGAAAACGAAAGAGCAAGTGAGAGAAAGAGAGAATTGTAACTACAGACCATGTTTTACGATCTCATAAGGTCATTCTTTCTTTTTTGTCATTCATTTTCTTTTCTAGCGTTCTTATTGATTCTCTCTTGATTCGTTGTGCATTCATTCTCTCTCATCTTAAATTCATTCATTTTTATGCATTTCTTTCTTCTGTATTGAGTTAATCTCTTATAATAGTTCGATCGTATATTCTTTTTTTCTCCTTGTTCATTGATCTTTTCTTCATTCATTCTTTTTTTTCTTGGTTGTCTTTTCCATGGGTGGCAGTGATTTATAGACTTCTGCCGTCACATCTTGAAAGACGAACAAAGAATAGAAAGTTTTTGTGTGTGTGAGAGAGAGAGGGAGAAAGAGAGAGAGAAGAAGAGGGGGGAGAGAGAGAACGGGGGAGTTGCAAGCGGTAGAAGGAGAGAATGTCCAACAGAGTGAGTAAAATGAGGAAGTACAAGAGAACGAGCTAATCGATAGAGTTCTAAACATCTATCTATCTATCTATCTATCTGATAGATATTTATATATATATATGTGAGAGAAGAGTGATACATACATAAAAGAGAAATAAAGGAGATGAAATAAGATGATAACTTTAAAAAATCGCTCTCTTTTGTTGAGAGAGGACGAGAGAGGATAGACCCACGAAGATGAATTATTTGACAAAGATAAAACTATATAAAGATGGGCCAATGCATTGTAAGAGATCTGATATTTTATTCTCTGTGTGTTCTATAGTGTTATGCCTGGCACGAGGCTGTCCAAGCCAAAGCCGACATATGGCTGAGAAATATTGCTCGGGTGTTATTATATCAGGCATTGAAAAGTCACTAGAAACGAAAAAGACTGTTGGATACTTTTTATAAAACCTCATAAATTCCAGACTTGTATTCTTCCTATAATAGTTAAAGCTGTACTTGGGTTCTGGTTGGTCGTCAGTTGAATGTCAGCTGTCAAATTGTCTCTGCTGGCCGTATCGATCGACACACATCTGTTGATTACACCACAAAGGACGCCAAAGCACACTCTCATATCGTTGTCAGGGGCATAAAAATCATATTCCTAGCAGGTACTGCCAACGGGATTTAAGGTCATTCTGTGATTTGGCTGTTCTGCGTCGTCTGTCTCTTCATACAGCAAGATTTTATGGATCCGTTTTCAAACGGGTTTTCTTTTCTTTTAATCTACGCCAATTCAAACCAGTAGGTTTATATCTCAGCTGTCCGAACATGGGTCGTGGTGGTATTGTGTTGCCGCTATGAGCGTACAGCCTTTTTTTTTTTTTTACCGAGGATATTTTTTCTCGTTTGAATTTTTCATATGAATTGCAAGACAAATCAGCTGAAACAGTCTCAGTTTCTCCATAAAGGACGTAGCTTATCAATCTCAATTTGGTTTTAATCTTCTCACATTTATAGTCAGTTCGGTGCTTCGATCGGTGATCAACGATTTTTCGGCAGTTTTATGAAAGTGGCTTAATTAGAAAGAAAGCGTTTTTCTTTCCTTCTCATTTGCAAGGTTTCTGTTAATTTAAAATATTTGTGTTGTGCCATCATCCTCTTACTAGTATTGAGAGAAGAGATGAGAAAAAGGGATACCAATTCCTGTTTGTCTTAACGTATTTCATTTTTAGTCTATAGTTTTCAAGTGATAAATGACAACCAAACGGTTCAGGGGACAATCGTGGCACAAAATCATTGATTCAATTTGTCCATGTGGTTCCTGATTCAACCATAAAGAGCATATTTTCATAAAATTCATCTTTCAAATATCTCTGTCAATGTCTTTTGCTGGGATGCAGTTTATGATCTTTGTTGTGTCATCATTTTTAAGTTCATCTTTTTTTAAAAAAAAAAAGGATCTAGTAAATTTATCATCCTTCTTCGCACGTCATTTGGACGCTATGAACCTTTCAAGAATAAAACCCAAAAGTTACTCAACCAAAACTCAAAATGCCCAAGCATTCATATTTTTACTCGCTTTTGTAAGAATTTATTACATAAGATTAAGGCAATCCTTTATTGCATAGCAATCTTAATTTTTTTAGGGGAAAGCACATCGTTGTTTAAAATGATTTTTCATATCGTATCAATTTCTCCACATATTTCAAAACACCGACTGGGAATTCACATTCACAGATTTATATTCGGAGTTTCTCCAGATAAACTGGTTTCATTATTATACAATAATATATATATTGAACTGATGTGATCTTTTCCAGAGGATTCTAATCGTTGACAAGAAAAAAAAATGCCAATTATCTGACAGCGATATATTATGTCATATCATCTAACAGTGATATATTGAGTCAAATATTTTTTCTTTTAATTTGCGTACAACTATCGGAAAGTTACTATAATGAAAATCTGCTATTTTGCGTGCAAATGTGCGTGAATATATATATAGAAATACATGTTTGTATATATAAATATATATATATATATATATATATATATATATATATATATATATATATATATATATATATATATATATATATATATATATATATATGATTAATTAATATGCAATACATATTTTGGAAAGGATTCCCACTTTCAATGGCATGTGCGTACTATTCAATGGTTAAAAAGTTAGATTTCCAAACAAAACAGATTTAGCATAAAATTTTTGCTTATCTATCTATCTATCTATACGTTAATCATAATTTGTTCTTGCATTAGGTTACAAGCATGGTAGAGAGAGAGAGAGAGAGAGAGGTGGAGAGAGAGAGAGAGAGAGAGAGAGAAATTGGAAGAGACCTTTTTTAAGCTTGCAGTTCATATCCATTCAGTTTCGTCCACGTTGATCATTGCTTAACTTCGGTGGGCATGTGGAAATCGATTTTGGTGCCGTAAGTTATCACTAAGAAGAAATTTACTTGATCATCAATGCCTCACCGAAGACACTCAGAAAAATGAATAAAAATACGTATTCATTTCCTTTAAAGGGTGATTACCAGCTCCCTCAATTTTCATCTGTCCTAAATCATTCTGAAGGTGACTGACTAACAAATCAAGTTGACCCTTGAACTTTTTCAGATTATAAATCTTTAGCTGCAAAGACTTTAACTCAATGGGAAATGTTCCTAACTACCCCTGCCCGTATATGTCTTGATTAGCATTCTTTTCCCACCTTTTTTTTTCATATTGTTTTGATTTCTTTAACCGATCAAGCCCACCCTGCAAGAAGTACCCGTCCGAGAGCCTTCGTTTTTCTGCAAATTCTTAATCGCATAACACACCATTCACATCCCACTCCAAGTCCTCAAACCGGAACTCGATCCATTCAATATGCTTTTCCTGTTTCGTTGATGATTAAAAAAGAATAAAATAAAAGTCGTTAATCACATGAAATTCTTGCAAACATTACCCGTCAACTCTTAATTTCTAATTTTTTCTCCATTCTTTGCAATGAATCTCACGCATCGGCAATAATAATAATGATAATGATAATAATAATGATAATAATAATAATAATAATAATAATGATAATAATAATAATAATAATGATAATAATAATAATAATAATGATGATAATAATAATAATGATAATAATAATGATAATAATAATAATGACATGGATAAAACCTGCTAAACTTGCTTTTTAACACAGGTTTGGTCCAAAGAAATAATTGCTATCATAATTATTATCATTATTATTATTATTATCATTATCATCATCATTATTATTATTATTATTATTATTAATAATAATAATAATAGTAGTAGAAGTAATAATATTGATAATTGCAGAATTATTATTACATAAAAAAGAATAGTGATAATATCATTATTATTATTAGTAGTAATGATAATAATAATAATTGCAGAATTATTATTACATACAAAAAGAATAGTGATAATGGTTTCATTAACAATGACAACAACAAAAACAATAATAGCAAGAATTACCATTAAATTCTCGTTCTATACGCTTTTCAGGGCAACGAGAAACATAAAGAGATAAATAAGTATTGATTATGGTGATAACGATATAAATTAGTAATGTTGATAATAACAACAGCGGCATTTAGAAATTCGAGGCAGAATTGAGTAAAAAAAAGATGACAACTAAAAATATATCAATGAAACTAGAAGCAAAGATTATTATCTAGAGTAATCGATTCCAATCCGTGTGAATTTATTTCAAATGAAGCCAATAGCATGATACTTCATTTACGGATTTGTGCACTTCGCACACTGTTGGTATTATGCCTCTTTCCGTACGTGTCATCGATGACAAACTGTAATTATTACTTTTTCGTTCAATTGTCCGTAACCACAGACTCGAACGCAACTAGTATTTCGATGTACGATATTTATGAAATAAAGAGATAGGAAATCAAATGTATTGAAATTCTTACGGCAGTTTTTTACAAGTCAAACAGTAACATCCAAAAGAAAAAGAAACTATATTAATAAAAAATGGAAATTAACTTTATCGTTATAATAAAGAGTTACCATAGAAGATATATAAATTGCTAATTGAACAACCGTAGCCATCAAAGATAGCTAAAGGTTCTATTCCTTTTTCTTATATGTGCGTGTGTTTATTTGTGTGTTTGTTTGTGTGTTCCAGCGCTCCTGGCCACACTGTTTTGTCTACAGACTTGAAAATTGGCATCAATACTTCACTAGACTTTTTTTTTTACTTTTGGGAAAAAGGAAACTTTTCTTAAAAAAAAGGTGTGCCTTATTCCAACGGGTTCATTAATATTATCCAGACTTTCCAGAATCTAGGTATTTCTTGATGTTTTATTTTTTACTCCATTTTAGATGTTTTCCAGTGGAAAACGCCAGTGATGTCACAAATTCAATTTGTTCTGACCATATTTATTCTTCGATGGAATTGTTTTCTTACGCGACTTCAAATTTCAACGCTACGGTTGTTCAGTTATTGAATGAGATGGCAAGTAGTTGTTATTATGCTAAATTGAAAACTCAGAAACTTCAGCATTGAAATGTAAACAGCATATTTTTCTATATGAACCGCCGAAAATCTTGACAGTTGTGCAGGGCGGTTCGTTATAAAGATAGGAAAATCCTGAGATATTTTCCGGAAATTTCACATTGGCATAATAGATGTCTCACTTCATGCATTGAATTGGAGACGATAATTCCTTGTGGAAACAGAGAGTGGAAGGACGGTCACAGAATCGACAAACTTTGCAACTATTGAAAGTTCTGCAGTTCGAATTTCTACTTTTAGTCATAGACTCGTAATATTAGTGACCAAACATTCATCAACAAAGAAAACATCGTCTTCGAACAAAAACAATGGAGTTTCACCAGGGAGGCTAAGTCTTGTGGAAATCGTAATTCCAACGGTCAGTAAATATCAAGAAGTGTATGCATCAACTAGTCCTGCTTTTCTCCTTAAGAAGATATCGTCAAAATAAAAGCGTAAGACTGCATAAAAACTGAAAATTGCCTAAAAAAAGAAGATTATAAAAGTGATATGAAAGAAATCACTCGTCAAAATTATTAATAATAATGGTTGTCAATGCTTCATCTAATCGGATTAAAAGATAATATTAACAAATATGACGGCGAGAGAGATCGGGCAAGAACGGAGAGTAAGATTGAAGGTTAGATTTGATTTCCAGTCAACCTGTAGCGTTCTTGTAGCTCAGTCAGTAAGAGCAGCTGCAATTGATAACTAGGCCCCCCCCTGCAGCAAAGGGGACGTGAGCTCATCCTTTGTTTCCGATCTGCACCGTTCACTCACTGCCGGAGACTGACAGCTTGAATAAGTCGCAATTAAAAGCAACTAAAAATCAAGATGAGAAAAAATACTAGTTGAAATTAAGTATGATAATTACAACGCGCTCCATGTGTCATAAAGAAGAAGTGTGTTTTGGAAAAACGCATAAAATAATAGCGATAAATATCAGGCTGTAAAAGATTACGGAAAACTCGAAATATCCTTGTTAAACTAATTATTTAGGAGAGGTGGGAGATTTAGTTTTATAACTGCTGAGATAATCGAGATATCATCTGACAAAAAAATATCAACAACAGCTGGAAAACACTTTATGCGAAGTGGGAGGCAAAGTTTCCTGGGGGCAGTTAACAACTCAAGATTAGGGATCGGTTAATTTAGATTACTTTATTGGTGTTGAAAGCAGTATGACTCCAATTCTCCTCAGAGCTTCTGTTAATACCTTCATCAACTAAACAACTTACAGTGTGCAAAACAATTCTTACATTCAACCAAACACTTGGATTATTCTGTCACGTCTTATCATCCCAATTACATTAAGTATTTTACCGGGTCAAAAAGTGTATCTATACCATTCTGCGGCAAGAATCAGTGTTAACACCAAACTTCGTATGTACTAAGCTCAGTGAGTTTTTTTTTTTGGCCATCTCCAACTTTCTGTAATGTTATAGTAAGACAGTGTATAGCAGCTTTATACTATTATTCTGCTTATTTGTACGTGCGATCCTTACAATTCCTGAAGATTATTCAATCTCCTCATATCTTTCATTTTCTCGTTTCTGTAATGTAATGAACAAGGGTATGGAAGGAAGAAGGTGTTTGAATGGGGAGAAAACAGAACTCAAACTCAACGACAATTGTTATTCATTCATTACTCCTCTCTCACGAATCTGAAGCCATAAAAAATGTAGACCACAGAAATGCAGGTAGATCACGATACTACTACTACTACTACTACTACTACTACTACTAATAATAATAATAATAATAATAGATATTAGTTTCAATTACTGTTCCTGTTAATGAAGTTACATTCCATTGGTAATACGCATTCATATACTTTAATTACAGAAGTATTGGGTGTGTGCAAAACTTCCCAGTTTTTTTTTTTAAACAAGAGACGGGAAACCCAGTTGGAATACCGATTTTTCGCGGGAGCCTTCAGCATACACCTGATATATATGCGAAAATAATGAAGATATCTTAGTTGTCAATATCCATAGAATTTCCACGGATCCAAGTTTCGGATTTGTAACGCATTTCATGCGACAAATAAGGACTTAGCACTAATCCATCGTGGTCTATTAGCATTCATATATATGGACTAAGGCTCTCCTTATTATAGTATATTATCTACCATTTAGATCAGATACTGGAAGATATTGAATCATGACGTACACAAAAAGAAACGAAGTAGGGAACAGTAACATTGTAGATAAGTCATAGAAGATGTGAAGTATTTGAAAATATTGGAAAATGCTGTTCTTTCCATAATAAGCATATGAATTCGTGAATAGATAAACTAATATTTAACTTTTTTTTCTTTGATATCCACGCCAGAAAGTTTAGATCATAAAAACAACAAGTTCAATAAAAGGTTTCAAATGTTGATTAAATCTAATTTCAAAGCTTGACACAGCTCAGAAGTCGGCGCGTGCCCAATAACCTCGTTTTTGTAGTCCATGAATCATGGACAGAAAGAAACATAACGAGCCCAAAGTGTTTCAAACATACCAGTGTTATTACAACAAAAAAAGGCGAGATATGTCAGTGTTTTTCAAGTGCAAAGACGAAGGATAAACATGTTTGGTAAAAGAAATATTGACAGGATTATGCAGGTCGCTGAAGATTCTAGTTATAGTTCAGGACAGTAAAGGCGGGAACGCATTGCCATCACGTCACGTGGACTCCCGCAACCTCACGAAGCCTCAAAGCCATGAAAATCAGCAACGGGATTCACACTTGTGTCTCGTCATTTCCCATGAGCGTGCAGAGCCGTATTTCTTTTCCGGAAATCAAGAGACTGCTGATGTATGCAGCAACAGAAAATGTGAGTCGTGAAGGCGCATGAGCAGACCAGCAGACGCATGATATCACGTGATTTGCAGCTGTAACAGTTGAGTGCTTCCTGGCGATTCAAATAGGCGTAAAACTATCCTGCACACCAATAACGCTCACCTAAGCTCATATGAGTTCACGTGACATAATATCAACGTTTTCCCGCCTTTAGTGAATGGTGAGCTCTTACACTGCCCCTCTTTTCTGGCTGTGGGTTACATTATTGTAAATCTTGTGTGATAAATATCAAGATCACGTGTTCAAAACTTTTAAGACACAATTTAAAACTCCAACGTCTTTAAAGACTCCAATATGATTAGCAGTGCTGCATTTGAAAACTACAAACCTGTCACTAGTGGAGACTACAATAAAGCGGGGTTATACAATGAAAGACACACCAAAAATGCTCGGAGAATCAACCAGCTGAAGTATAGTGATGCCAAGGACACAGGAAATAAAATACCCTGCAAGTTTTTTTTTGTTTATTGATATCAAACGTTTCTTTCGTTATTTCTATCTAACTGTGCACGTGTGGATAAAGACATAAACGGTTAACAGGGCTTTGGTGAAGGTTCGACGGACCTAGCAAGATGGAAGTGGATTATGATAAATTGCTGAAATAAAGGAGAATAAAAAAGGACAGACGAAATAACGCTGCTGTCGTCTCCACCTACCCACGACACCTCGAGAACAGATTTCGAAGAATATGTAAGAGCGTATCATCAGATAAACATCTCATTTATAAATGCAATTTGGTATTTTCTGTGTTATTTGTATTTATCTCTTTTGAGAATGTTTCGATGAATCCAGAATGATTTGAAAGATATGTCTGGATCAGCAAAATAGGTTTGCTTCTTCAAATTTCATTGCAAATCCATGAATTGTTTTCCTCCTGTTTCCAGGGCAGGAACATGCTTGTTAAGTTAAAAGCTTCAATTGGGTCTAGAATATTTAGGAAATTAATAGATACATATTTATTAAAACCATATGTATGTGTATGGCATTTGGAAGGGCCTTTGAGTATACAGTATACATAAAAAATGATTTATGTATACGCACACGTTTGTTAAAATGCAAAATGCTGCATCTTCTATCTAAATGAAAAATAGCATGAGAGAAACCGAAACATTAACACAAACAAAAGAAGCAGAGAGTAAGAATTTGTATGCTGTGCATTGGGCAAGATAAACACTATTATCCTGATTTTTTAATGACCGTTGGCAAACGACGATCAAGGTGGCGAGGTAGTCTTCCCTTTTTCACTTAGTAGTTTTATTGTGTCAGCGCTACCGGACATTCCTTTCGATCTGGAATCTTCCACATTCGTATGAGCAGGCCACTACGCTTCTTTTAAAAACCTCTTTTTTTTATTGTTGAAATTTTTAAAAAATTAAATGGAATTTGTGTGTTTTTTCGGGTTGGGTGGGGGCACTTTTGATCGTGTGTCAGAGCTTTTTGACAAACCTTTTGGCCTTGAATCTTCTTACGATTACTCCACTGGACATTTTTTTTTGTACATTTTTGTAACCCCCCCCACTCTTTTAACTTAAAATTTTTTTTCAGATACTTGTATAATTGTGTCAACGCTACCGGACATATTACGATGATCCACTCAATGCCTACCGTGGCATGTATTCTTTTTTCATTAGATGGAACGTGCTCAACTATTATTGATTTTTTGGATATATTATTCTTTTCATATCAATTTTGGCTGCTCTTTATCACAACTACTCAGACCGTTAGTGTACGACAGTGTGTAAACTGTGGAGATCGAAGATAAATAATACGCACGAACTCGCTTCTATTTTACCCCGAGAGGCTTGCCTATGTAACAGATCGAGCTACTAGAGCTCATACGGGGGGAACAGAAGATCGAATTTATCCACCCTCCATTTGCTCAGCGTCATACTTTATATTGGTTATACGGACACTAATTGTATTATTGAAGCATTGTCAAATATTATCAATTTTTGAAAAGTGTTTACTTTCATTTTTATTTAAATTTTAATTCTAATATTAGTGATGGACACTAACTTCTTAAATCTGGAACTGAACAGGTCTAGTTAGTCGCTCAACAGAAACTGTCGTGCGACTTATTTCTTTTGGCTGCATGTCATGGTGAACAATTAAACAATATGAAAAGGAAGTGATCGATGTGATTAAGTCACTCGTCTCGCCTTTTGTTGGGCATTGGTCACTAAATAAATCCAAATTTTTAAAAGGATAAACGTAAATGCTACCGGGCACAGAATAAGGGGCCAATTAAGAAAAAAAAAACTCACATTAAAAATTGAACCACTTTCTGAAAAAATGAACAATGAAAAAGAATTTAAGACCCCACCCCAAACAAACGTTTTTTTCTAGACATAATGAAAAGTAAATGTTGAATGTTCAGCCTTCTAGCTCGATTGGTGCAGCCCGTCTGCGTGATACATACGTATATACATACATAGCCAGCCACTTAAAACTTGAAAAACTGAATATACGTATGTTGACAATTCTGTTGACAGTCTTGGTTCACGGTTTCTAATTTACCGAAAATACGGTTTTATTTGCCCTTCGCTGGCAGCTTTTCAACATTTGAACAAAACTGCTTTCGTTCTGCTATCAGGCGAGTGTATGGTAACGATTCATATTCGAGATAAAACCCCTAAAACTTGACAGCCGCCCATTTCCTGCCTCAATCATTGAATCGAACCGCCGAGTCGAGTGATGAGTAATTATTACCTGATATGTAGAATAAAGCAGAATGTCCATCCCGATGAAAGCCCGGCACCAGGCCTCGCCCGTCTCCCACTTGTGACGCTGCTGATGTGTACGAACCGAGAGAACCAGAAGACCGCGGAGCGTTGCTACGACGGTGACACTGAGTACCAGTTTGTGCATTGGCTTAAGTTTGCCAGAGTAAAGTCTGTAAGCCAGAATGATTACAACTAAGAGGTTCGTCTGTATCACGGCGAAAGTTGCCGCTAAATACGTGTAAAAGTAATCTTTCCCGGGCAACGATCCAAAATATTCCACGAACATCTGAAAGTAGAAAAATATGAGTATAGATATTTACAGGGCTAAGTTTAGCTTGTAGCGAAACGGAAGAAAGATTCGGTTGCGCTAATATTCTAGGAAGGGCGACTCTGTCTGCCATGAAAATTAGCATTCCAAATTCTGGCTTTAAGTTGAATTCGAGCACCCAATGAGCACTGGTGTTGGTATAAAAAAAACGAAATTACCATACCTACCGATACATCATCATTCATCATCTATTTTAGTATCATTGCTGGACGAAGGCCTTTCCTAATCTCTCCCATGAGTATTGGATAATCAAGTTTGTTCAGGGGAGATAGTGGCTAATCAAGTTCACCCGTTGTCACTATATTTTTGTTGGCTGGTTTCGAATTCAGGGTTTTCTCTCTCCTGGATTGGTTGCTTCCAAAGGCTAGAAAGACTGGTCTGTCCTCCTGGAGACAGAGGAGATACCTTTCTCAAGGGAATCAGTGTGAAGTGAACGGTTTGAAAAAAAAAATAAATAAATAAAAATATATATATATATATATATATATATATATATATATATATATATATATATATATATATATATATATATGTAACTAGGTAAAAATCCATCCTATATATATAAGATGGATTTTCACTTAGTTTTATTTGACACTTGGCTGCAGCAGGGCGTAGAGTATGGATCGAACCCACAACACAAGCAATGGTATTTCCACAATTGGTGCTCAATATATGCATCTATCTATAAAGTCATCGAACATTGAATATTGAAATATTGCTAATCCCCATTGCATTACGTACGAGGTCTGCCTATTGTGACAATAACACGCAATATGAATCGACCGATTCGAGCAAATCAGTGTACTATGAAATTGATTGATAATTTTTCCATAAAAAACACTGAAGAGCAGCCTTCCTGACAACTGGTGAGAACCTTGAAATAACTTTCATATATCAAAGAACTCCTGCATGAAATATATTTTACAGCTAACGACACATTGATGTGTTCAAAGATGTATACGTATTATAGATTATGTTTTATATTATTAACTACTGACGATATAAATCGACTAAAAACGATAAAAATCGAAAAGATGAAACCGCAACTATAAGAGTTTTATTTTTTTTTTTAACTGAGATTGTAGCATTTTAGACATTTTCCTTCAAAGAACTAAAATTTAAGACGATTTCAAACTGACAGCTGGTGGTCTTTTTTGTTTGGTTTCTAGCATCAAATGTCCCTAAGATAGGGCCCGCTACTCATTATAAATAATAAAAAAAAATCCAATGAAGAAAAAGTCAGGTGCTTTC
>OY735200.1:59857661-59867661 GCA_963457665.1 Thysanoteuthis rhombus
TGAACAAATCTTAAGTTTCAATATACATAACATTCTTCAAAACACCGCAACACCTTCTGCCATTTTCAATAATCGTACAAGTTTGTACCCTCACCTTATTTACTTATTGATTTACCCGGTATTTCCAGGACCCACATATGCATTATAGCTTACAAGTTTGCAAGTTTATTCACCTGACCTCCCCCCGAACATTATTAATGTAACAGGCAATCGGACACATTTTCATTAGAAAAACCCCCCAAAACAAAACAAAAACAAAACTATTTCTTTGTTTTATTTAATTGAGACAAATGATTCGAGGGGGATTCCTTTTCTCATTCTCATCTATATATTCACTGCCAACCTAAATTCTTTCAATGATTGTTGTTACCATTTGTCTGTTGCGCAATACAAACAATATGATTCAATGTTCGCAATGAATCTGAAGTTAGACGATGTCATGAAAACTAGTTCAAGTAATTGATAAGGAAATATCATACGACCTAGCTATTCGAATCTGTCATTCTGAACTATTTCAGAACTCTTTACTTGCCCATAATCGACCTGAATATGTATGTGCGTATATATATATATTGACCTTGGGGCTCTGCACCTATTCGTGGCATATCCGTGGACCATAGAATGGGTTGGTCATGCGCAAGTCGCTCTTCACTTCACAGACTGAAGGGTTCCAAAATTCTTCGTTCACGGAATTCGGGAATTTGAGACTCCTCCCATATACATATTGATAAACATTAGAAATGACCTCGGATGACCTTAAATCCCCTTAAAAACCAATCTCACTAAGCTCATTACCTGTGGAAAGATGTGTTCTTATACAAGGTGTAAAATTGTGCCTCACAATTGCTTTAGAAAAGTCCTCCATCTTAGGTCTTCTGTCATGGAAAGATGCGCCATGCAAGATTCCAGTTTTGCACATGCAAAATTGTGGCCAACAAAGTGGAACAGACAGACAGACAGATTTTCAGTTTTATACATAAAAAAATAGATAATATATTACATTGAGAATGTAGTATCCGCCGTAGATCTTTAGTTAGCACTCTTGTTTCGCAAGCCATTGCTTATAAGTCCACTTCTCCCAAAATCTGATCATGTGTAATGGCTTTTCCAACAAATATCTACATGATGTTGATTAACGTAAAACATCATCACTTAAAATAACAGGATATTTTCAAAATTGTTTCATTTAAACTTCGAAAAAGCAGGATGTTAGTGGAATAAATCTTAATTTAGGTAAAATTATGTTTTTTTTCCTTATAGTTAACTGAATTCATACTGTCAGATATATCGTATCCACAAACTGATCATATATATACACACACACACATACATATATATATATAGGTTTGTCTGTCGCCCCTTTGCAGGAATATTTCGAGAGTTTGGGTGATACACACATACACACTCACACGCACACATATATATATATATATACATATATATGTGTGTGTGTGTGTGTGTGTATGTGCGTATGTGCGTGTGTGTGTGCGTGAGAGGAAAGGATGTAGATCCGATATATATATATATATATATATATGTATATATATATATATATATATATATATATATATATATATATATATATAGTTTTTTAATTTGCGTTATTTATGAGGGATGAGTACTCCGTATCAGCGATAGGACATAGGTAAATATAGTCAGTATGGACACAAAAATCATCACTTCATGGTGATTCTGAAGTTGGAGTCATCATGAAATGTTGAATTTTCAGTCTTCACTGACTGTACACACACACACACACACACACACACACACACACACACACACATATATATATATATATATATATATATATATATATATATATATATATATATATATATATATATATATATATATATATATTGCAATATCAACTTACTTTTTCACATATCTTGAGGTGTTAAAAAAATTGTCTCAAACAAAGCCAAGGTGTGGGGTTCCCAGCGAGAATCGAACTTGCTATTTATGATTATATACTAAGCATAGCTTAGTCTGACACTTTATTGCTTCTTTAAAAAGAAACCAACTTTTTGTTGTTATTACGTATGTTTTTAACTCTGATTTAGAGGTAAATATGATTTTCTGAAAGTACTTCTGAGTTGAAAAGAGCTCAGAAAACATTTTTGAAAAAGTGGGTAGAATTGAAAAAATAGAGAAATAAAGTAAGTCAGGGTGTTGAAAGATATTAAAGTAAACCGCAAATCTGTCTTAAAAGTCGCCTTCGCCTGTTCAGTAGCACTACTTGATAACAATCTAACCACGGAAGAAGAAGAAGAAGAAGAAGAGGCTTCTGATTCGTATGTCATAGATACAGTTCTGCCGACCCCATTCCCTGGCCGGTTACCTTCCGCATCTTGGCCCACTTCGCTCCTACCGCCTTGTTGGTGCTGTATCACTAGCAGATAAGGTTCTCGCGGCCATCTTAGAGCAAACAGTCTTGTCCATTTCTCACCCGTTTGTAGTGACAGGGAAGTGAGGGGAGGGGTGCAGACCAGAGCTTAGTAACTTGACCTGTCGAGTGAGACAGGCGGAAGTGGTGTTATTAGAGGCAGAGGAAAGAATCCGGTTTGAGGAAGAGAAACGGAAAGTGAAGAAAATGGATAGACGAAAGACTTGGAATAGGGAATACGGAAAAAAACAAAAAAACAACAACAAAAAAAAAACAAAAAAAAACTGCCATTAAACTCAACGAAGAAATGAAAACCAGTTACTCAGCCTTAATAGGGACCAGACCTTACACCGCAAAATATTGCAATTTCAAATCGAGTTCATAGGTATGTTGAATAGTGAGTAGATACATATATCACAGACCTGTCAAGTTTCAATGTTTAGAATGAGTGAGATCGTGGCCCCTCCATCTCAAAAAAAAAAAAAAAAAAAAAAAAAATTCCGAACGTGGGGAGAAAAATTTGAGGCGTGGGCCTTATCTGGGTGTTTGGAAATTTTTAAAATTATGTATCCAAGATTGGCTAGCATTGCTTTCCAGGGCTATATCAGCTATTGAAATCAAGTGTCTTCGAGAGGTCATATCGATTCAAGAATATTTTAAGAATATATAACGAGGATACATTCCAATTTCACCATCGATACTGTTGCTGAATTCGGGCTGAAATTTCTCCTCTCTCATCTAAGATAATATTTTTTTATCAGAAAATCTAAATTAAATTTTAAAATCAACCATTAAAAAAATGCATTTTTCTTTCATGCGTGTGAGCGTGAGAATGTATCGAAATGCATGTGTCTCTCGTACAATGCGTGAGATTCGGAAGGTCTGTTATCAAGGGAGTTCCACAGATTTTATTAGTATTCGTCCAGTTTCAAGAGAGAGTTGACCCTCTAGCGCATTGGTCGTGAAACATGGGTCCATCGACCATTTGGGGCCTGTCAAATAATGCTCGGAGTCTGCAGTAGTGATCCCTCTGAACCTAACATTACTAAGCTTGTGAAAGAAAAAAACGTCTTCCATTGCACAACTATCATAAAACATTATTTTTGTACCATATAATAGAATTCAAATAAATTCTGTTCAAGCCTAACTTTTTTTAAATTTTTTTATTGTAGTTCATTAATTAGATTAAATACTAAAAGCTGAAAATATGAGTTTGCCAGAATATTTCCTTTATAGGAAGGGTCCTTGAGTTTTCAGAGTTTCGAAACCACTTCAGTATTTTGAAGTGATCTATTCTATGTTTCACCCATTTGGTGATTGAGATAGTTGCGTGTGTTTTATCGGCAGCAGTGGTTGGTTTTCAAACCCAAGTAAAAGCAGAGACCTCAAATGTTGATTTTCAAGGTAGACGGACAATTTGAAGATTGGTACAAAGCAATCTGTCTTGAGCGAATATTAACGATGATCTGGTGGTAGACTGAACTAAGCTTAGTAAATATACAGACACCGAAGTACAAATAGACCTGTATGTGCTTTATGATGCAGGAAAGAACTTACTGAGATCGAGAAGTGATTAATAGTTTCCGTCTTGTTAAAGAACCCAGCTGCCAAGTGAATAATGTGGACAAATATGTCTGTTCTTAACTTAAAATCAAAGTACAGAAGCGAGATAAACCGTTCTGACCCGGCTAGAAGTTACCTTATGGATTGATTAACTCGGTGTAACGCTAAAATATTAAAAAAAAAGAAATAGCAAAATAACGGGATAATCCGCAAAGGTTGAGGTAGAAAGATTAAACGACGTGAAAAGTTGACATGGATGATATAACCACTTGGTAGTGTCATGACCCGAAAACCCTCTTCTGGCAATCATTTGGATTAATATTATTAGAATTAATATTGATTACAGTTTATAATTACAAGACTGACCCAAATCAAAAGGAATTTTACTGCTTCATCATCATCATCCTCCTCCTCCTCCTCCTTTTAACGTCCGTCGTTGGAAATAGACCATCCTCAGGATCCGCTACATTTCTCTATCATGGGCGCTGCGGAGCCAGTATTTTCTGAATTTGTCTGTTTCATCTCTCCATCTTGCTTTTTTTTTTTTGTCGGCCTCGGTTTCGCATGTGGACTCTGAGGATCCATGTCATGAGATTTGATGTCCATCGATTGTCTTTCATTCTCGCAACATGACCAGCCCATTGCCACTTGAGTTTTCTAATGGATTCTGTGATGTCTCTGACTCCTGTTTTCTTTCTGATATACTGTGCTGTCTTGTGATCTCTCCATGTGAGGTTAAGCATGATTCTCTCATGCGCGTGTTGCGCGCTTCTCAGTTTTTGATTAGTCAGTTTTCATTCTTTGAAAGTAGTAGTTATACACAATTTTTCTGTTTGTATTATAAGAATGATATGTTTCGAATCCCATCGACACTTGTTAAAATAGGATACAAAATAGTAATAGAAACAATTTCAAATGATCAATAGAAAAGGTTTATCTAATACATCGCTTGTTTTAGTAGTAATGGCATTCAGTCATTTGGAATAAAAGCTTTCAAAATCTACTTAAGGTGATGTGAAAGGTATATAAATCCGTGAATGGGGAAAAAAGTATATAAACCCGTTAATGGGGAGAAAAAATCGGTGAGGGAAAAAAGGGTGGATAAATTCACGAAGGAAAAAAAAGTATTTAAATACATGACGAGGTTTATTGTTCATTTGCTTTAATTTATGCCAGTAAAAAACAAAAAACAAAAACAGCAACTAAGAAATTAGGCTGAAGGTAAAAAGTAGCCATACACATTGAGAGGTCACACGAATTTTAATTTTGCGAGTGGTGTTACTGTAATAAAAGTGATTGTAAAATATGAAGGCCATTTTGTCGAGCTTGAAGTACTTTATTTGACCCAAATCCGTTAATTAGATCAGAAGTTATAAAAGTTTGGAGTTGCAATTATTGCAAAAAAAAGAAAAAAAAGAAACTTATGTAATGGAATCAAGCCTTCTCATCGCAAAACTTGTCAACTTTCTGGGATGAAATTTGGGGAAAATAGGCAAACTCATATTTCATATATTTATTTAGTGAGACCCACGTTTTCGGGGCAATCGTTCCTATAGCCAATCAGTCGAACAGGCTTAGCTGTTCAGCAGAGCGTGCATTTCGAGCTCTGTTGCCAAATTCAGTTCTTTTGGATTTAGATTTAGCTTAATTTTTTTCGTTTGGCCACAAATTTCAAATATTGCTTCTAGTTTAAAATTTTATGATAATTGATATTTACAATCAAAATATCGGCACCGATCAAGTGTAACAACAGTAATAATACCATCACAGGTTAAGTTACTGCTGATGATTACAAACGCTCAGGTCGTCATAACCACTGGGGCTAATATTGACCCCAAAATTGTCATCACTGGAATGGAGCAGTAAGATTCAAAATTTGCGTATGCAAAACTCTCAGATCTTAAATTTCTAAAAACTCTACATTTCAATGCAATCGATTACGCAATTCAGTGAGTTTAATTTATCATCGATAACTTCACTCATCAAATATCAATTTCGTTGAGCGACATAGTAAAATATCCAGGAGATAGAAGCGTAACCTAAGGTAATTAAGAACAAAACACGGAGAATTCAGATCAAAAGATATTCTCATTATTTTAATATGGGGGGCCCCCAGACCGAGATGTATAAGTGGACCATTCGCTGGCAATGCGATGAAGTGATCTTTGCTCGCCAAAACTTTTGTCAAAACAACATTATCTGCCATACTTTGGTATAAAAAAAACCATATCAATCGACGGAGAATTAATTAAAGAACAAGTTACGATCATTTAACGTCGGAAAAAGTTTCACAGAAAACTATTCTCAATTGATTTCTCTGGCATCGTAGCGATCTAGTTATTTTTTGATCATATTTGTCACCTGATTGATTTCCCTGATACAATTTAATGATAATGGTATATGATATAATATATAATATTTCATCCAAAAAAGGGTGAATGAGATATATCTTTATTTTTGTTATACAAATTATACAAGGAGGCGTGAACATACTAAAGTCGTAGTATTATAAGAATAGAAAAACTGTTTCAAACCAACGAATAGTTCTGTCTATTTTGTGATAATTATCAAAAGTTCGAATTACTTGCTTGTAACTTTGAAACCGGCTAAGAACCTGCCATCGAAATATCAGGAATGATCTTTGGTAAGAAAAATTGGAAATTGTCTTAAAATGCAGGATAAAAATTAAAACAACTGGCTAAGTCAATAATAATCATTTTAGCGTACTAAATTTAAGTATCCTTTTTTTTCCCCCGGAAAGTACCCTTTACGCCTTTCCACTCTTACTCGAGTACATGTTTCCTCCACTAATCGAAAGGAAATAAAGCAAAGAAGAAATTACCATTAATTTATATTTGGAAAATCTTTGAACGTCCACAGAAATAACTTTCTGAGTCTTCCTGCCTCGATTTCGAAAGTCGAGGTTCGTCGTCTGGTGTAGCTGATGGGGAAACTTTTGCTCTTTGGGAAAATACTGATCGTATAACTTTAATGTATCCACTGAAGGAAGTGTGATTGCATTAAATTAAAATCGGAAATCCAATTTTATCTGGATTAAATTATAATGTAACTGTAGTCAAAGCTTCCTACTATGGGAGAACAGCTCTGACTCTCTCCATCGAAGCCAAGTTGACTCTGCAATTTTTTCCTCCATTTTATTAGGCAATGAATAATAAATATTTTAATAGTCCCTATTTTTAGAAGCCGTTTTTTTTTTCTTTTTTCATTCGGTTATGACACGAATAACTCGTTTTCCGTGAAGATTGTGAACCTAGTAAATTTCCACTTGAAGTAATCGTCGTCAGGAGGAAGTACTTCTGCCCCTATTTCAAGAGCTTTGCGCCGTCGCTATTCTAACTCTGATAAATCATTTCGCACCAATTGGCACGTTCAAGAACAAGTGGCTCCGAGTGACACAAGTACTTATACGGCTATATGTGATGTGCCCCTTGGGTCTAGCATTATCCGGAACAGAATTACGAATTAAAGAGAACATGAACACGGAAGCTTCTACTCATTAGATATACTACTTAGCAAATTAATTGCTGTTCCTGATGAATATCAACCAAAACGGATGTGGTTGGTGGTTGAGGTAGTTGTGTTATTCTCCACAAGTGCCAGTGATTGGTGTTCGAGCACCCCAATTTGGAATCCTGATTTTTTTAGCAAACAGGTTCTCCCTGCTGAGGAGGTTGGCATAGCTTTTTGTTACTACGGCCTGGGAAGGTAAGATTGTCATGGGAGATTGGTTTGTCTGTTTCTCATTTGACCATTTTCTACTGCATCAACCCTAATGGTTTTTCCAATGAGAGACATCGTAATTGCGTTATGAGAAAATTTGACGAAATCTTCTAATGAAAATTGATACTTGGAAAATTTAGAAAAATTAGAATAAACATTAGCAATTTCAATTACAGTTACAGTTACCCCCTTCTAGTTATATATGAACTGATTTTCATCGAGTTTTTAGAGAGAATGGCATTGGTAGAAGTATGTCCTCTCTATTTAGTTACTTAAAAATTAAAATAAAAAAAAACTCTGCCAACGAAGTTGGAAGCGATATATGTACCCACTCATGGTTGTCTGTCCATACAGTATCTCCGAAAGTTCTGAATGGATTTCCATGATATTTTATGGAAGAGTGGGCCATGGGCTAAAATGAGAATCGATCAAATTTTGGTGCAGACCCAGAATTTTCTTTTCGATTGAGATATATCATTTTCATATACGTGCGATGAAGAAATAAAAAAAAAATAGCCCCAAACAGGATAACTGGAACACTGTTAGCTCCCCTTCCTCATATTAACAGATTTTCATTAGGTTTTCAGTTGGTGCGTGACAGTGGCATAGATATGCACTCTCTGGGTGCTTTATTGTTATATTCCATTTGGTCATTTGCTCATAGCGCTGTTATTAGCACGAGATCATAACAAATCAATGTTTCGAATCTGATCCTCATTCGGAAGCTAGAAAGTATTGCAAGTAAATGGTAGATTTTTAAAATAGAAAAATAAATCATGTATCTCCGTTTCATTTCTCGCTTACAGTATTATGAAAAAATGCTTGGGAGTAGAAATGTACTTGTTGCTCAAGTTGGTTCTCGCATCCACAAATAAGCTATTTTAAACTGATCACCTATTGTAAAGAATTTTTTGGGAAGCGCGTCTACCAGAAAATAGACGGTGCCGCTTTTTCCTGTTTCGGGCATAGTATTGTCGGACCTGTAGTTAAAACTGCCGATTTAAATAGTTGCGAGATTATGAACTCGAGAGGAAAATATGGAAAAAAAATCTATCCTTTATCAGATAAGCAGAGAAAGTTTTACTAAAATTCAATAGATAAATAATGTTCTTTGATTACAAAAACCTATCTGTGCACTTCAAGTTTTTCGTTAATTTCCTAATTAGAAATGATTGCTACAACAGATGCCTCGTTGTTTATTCACAAAATGTTTCGTCAAGATTTACATGTCTTTTTAAACAATATCTTCTACTTGATTTTTTTTACTAATGAGATAAGGATTCTGGTGATAAAATCAAGTATGTAAAAAAAAAAAAAAAGATATTAAAAACAAACAACATTGATCTAGGCTAAAATTTCATAAATAAACAAACGAGGCATCATTAAATGACAAAACATCAATTCTTTATTGGATTTTAGTAAAAAATTTCAACTGCTCTTCTGATGAAGGGCGGAATTTTTTCTATATTTTCTTTTCGAGTTCGAAATAACACTACTATTTAATTTCAGCGGTTTAGCTACAAGTCCCACAATGCAATGCGCAAAAAAGTAAAATGGGAAACCGTCTAATTCTTCGATCCCCACGTGGTTCTCAACTGTTGTGATCCTGTGGCAGACCAAGTTAAGCATCAGTGCCAGTCCTAACTGCTTGATTGACCTTGTGCCATTTCCGACCAGGTTAAACATTGATACAACGATTAAATTTCCCCAGTTCCCTGGGCGTATGTTTGATTTCTCACTGGTAAACTCGCACATGCGATACAAAAAGGGGGTAAACGAGTGCAGCTGGTCAAGTGGTCAAGAGTTAAATAGTCGCGACTTGAGACAGAGCATCAGTCTACACGACCCTGGAATTCAAACATTCCTATCATTTATTTGATAAGGCAGAGCTCTTAAGAAGGTTCGCATAGCATCTACTGCACTCGACCTTCTCTAAAAAGACACAGATATCTCCCTCGTTTCTCGAAGTTTGATTCACACCACTTTTTCGCTTTTACGAAGAAAGGCGAAAAGTGAAAGATCATTCAGCGAATCTTTTACGGCAGACCAAGCAACGTACGCAGAATCTCCCCGCTCTCTCTCTCTCTCTCTCTTTCTCTTCCATACATCCCAGTCTCCTGTACCTGCCACCCCCTAATTTTCGATGGTTCAGCCTATCATCAATCAATTTGGGACAACGGGGTGTCTTGGAACGCTAAAAAAAAAATTCGCCATATGAATTAATGTTAATTGTTTCTTCGCTTTACGCTATTCCAGCTTACAGAAGTTTTTTTTTTCTGTATAGGAACGTTATTTTTTCGGATAGCA
>OY735200.1:59872661-59955161 GCA_963457665.1 Thysanoteuthis rhombus
AAGTCCCGACAGACTGGAACACTGCTATCATAATGCTTCTACATGAAGATGGAAATCCCAAAAACCTCAACAACTACAGACCTATAAGCCTACTCAACTGCATATACAAACTCTTCATAAAAATTATCCCCAACCGGATTACAAAGACGTTATACAAAAATCAACCACGAGAACGGGCTGGATTTAGAAGAAGGTACTAGACCATGGACCATCTTCATTCAATAAATCAGCTGAAAGAGAAGGCAGCAGAATACAAAATGCCACTCGCTGTAGCATTTATAGACTTTAAGAAGGCATTCGACTCTCCAGAAATTCCCATGGTCATGAAAGCCATCACTCTACAAGGTGTAGACCCTGTATACGTGAAAGTACTGCAACATATATACAATCACGGCAACAATGTCGTCTGCAAATCTGAGGTTGCTCAGATACTCGCCGTCTATTCTAATCACTTTACTCTCCCAGTCTAGTCTTCTGAAGATCATCTTGAGGCAGGCTGTGAAGAGTTTGGATGAGCTGGTATCGCCTTGTCTTACTCCTTTCTGGTGCTGAAAAGGATGTTAGTCTTTATACAGCCTGATAAAAGAGCTGCTGTGATTGTATATATGTGTCAGCACTTCGACATATACTGGATCTACACCATGTCAAGCGATGGTCTCCATGACCCCAAATTTTTAATGAGTCGAACGCCTTTTTGAAGTTAATAAATGCTACGGTGAGTGGTAGTTTATATTCTGCTGCTTTTTCTTTCAGCTGATTTATCGAATGCAGGTGGTCCATGGTCGAGCAGCTTCTTCTGAAGCCAGCTTGCTCTTGTGGTTGATTTTCATCTAGTGTTTTTGTGATTCGGTTGGTGATGATTTTTGGACACAAACTAGCGAACCAATTTTGCATGTGTTGTCTTGAACAGTTGAACCTCCAACTAAAAAACTTAATTTATGGAGGAATTTTCAAAAACCTACTGGCTAAAAACCTGCTCGGAGATCTCATCAATAACTTCAGGAAATGTGGTGGTCATAGCTCTGGCCTTTTTTGTGTCTTGCAGTCACAGACGGGCAGAAATTTGCTGAATGATAGAATGAAGATAGTAAATTTCACGTTAGTGCAAACGTAGCTAGACACAGAACAAAATGCACCAATTTAACCAAAACCTACGTTGTAAATTTAACCCAACATAGAAAAATCTTTTGGAGTTATGGTTTTCAAAAATTATCTTCCTAAAGACCTGCTCTGGGAGTCCTATTAGTGACCACAAAAATCTGGTGGCTATAGCTGTAGCTGCTTCTTAATGTTCCCAACACAGGCGGACATACAGAAATTTGTGGATTATAGTATGAGCTTGAAGCTGGAATATATATATATATATATAATTTACGCATTAATTGGCCAAATATCAAAATAAACATAAGTTACAAAATAAGGGACATTTTCTCTTGCTTAAAACTCCGATAATTTTGCATGGTGAGAAATAGTAAATGTGTATATTCATTTTAAAATTCTGTTTGTAATTTGAAATGATATCTTCAGTAAATCAAGTTAAGATAAAAAAAAAAAGAAATGAACTAAACCGAATTGAACAGCTCGCTAGATGATCGGGAGAAAATGTGCAAAAACATTTGGAATTCTGGTTTAACTAAGCCCCGAACATCTATCATTTGCAATAGTGTAAAATATACTACTGAGACACATAGTAGGTTACTGTCAAATACTAAGACGGGATTATATACTATTTGTTTCTCTGTCTGAAAAATGAATTTCTCTTCTTTGAAGTCCTTACCATATCATTGACGTATGGAAAATAAGTTCTTTGTATCATTCCAATTTTAGTATGTATACTGTAAGTAATTTTGTAAAGCGCTGATATTGGCGTCCTATACCTACATACATCTTTCTCGAGATAGCCCATTTGCATTTACTTCATATAAAATGCAGAATAATTAAATACAGTTTTCAGAATTACCAAGATTAAACATGATTTCTCATACAGTCGACTCTCATCGAATGATTTTTATCTATAAAATCTGTTTCTCGAGTGAACTGATCAAACATTGTCGACAAAGAAAATGAATGATAATTGATTCATTTACCCACAAAATACAAAGCGAGCGTAAGGAGTGAAGAGGTATCAATTCATCAGCAGCAGTTTCGGTTTCGCTTTACATAAAGAGCACAAGTAATAAAGATTAGTCGTAAAGATATAGACTAGACTAAATACTTGCTCTTGATGGGCGATGTAAATTGTTCCCCCAAAAAGAAATAGAAAGATAGATAGATGAAAATCAGATAGCGTTTAATTTGATTTGCTTTTAAAATTGGTCCACTACCACTGTTTCTTCACCCTGTAAGAAAAGAAGGGGAGGGTATTGTTGGGGGTGGGGGTTGTAATAAAAAAAAAGGTGTTTGGCTTATGCCAAAACGTGTTGCAGGTATTGTGAAAAGGGTTTAATATTAACAAAGGAATCATAAGGAGGCTAAAGTTGAAAAAAGGGGCGTAAGTGCTAGGAAAGAAGGGCTAATCTCTAAAAAGAGAGATGGGATAATGTAAAAAAAAGGGGGTAATGTTAAAAAGAGCTAAGAAGTTTAAAAGGAAAGAAATAATGTTTAAGGGGGCGTAATGTTTCGAAAATATAGAAACTAATATTAAAAACAGGAAATCAATCCCTAAATTTCTCATTTTGGAAAATGACTTTCAATGAATTAAAGTATAGTATAGTAAATTATATAGCGATACTTCAACCTTGTTACATCCTAACTGAACTATTCCTGTATAACTAACAACGCAATATGAGGTATTTGAAATCTTTTTGCTTCTTCCCAAATGAAGAACGCTGCCCGATGCACCTTTGAATTCTAATTTCAAGAATTGATTTGAAAAAGGAAAATAAAATAAAAATAAAGTAAATGTTCTTTTATTACGTCATTAAGAATGATCATGGAACCCCCCCACCTCCGAATTGAACCCCCCTGAAACTTATCTTTGGGGTAGTTCTCAAAAACTAATTTGCTAAAAGGATTAGCAGGAGTCAAATCCCCGCACACAACATTTCATGGGTTTATGTCAAGTAGTTTTGGCGGTTGGAGATTACATACAGACGGACGGACGATGAATTACAATAAAATTTTCCCGTTTTTTTTTAAATATTCGCTTTAAGCCATTTTCCCCTGTGAACGGAAAACGGCAGAAGCAAATATAGCGTAGCGTTTATTTTGCTGCGACCCGTTATAGAGAAGCGTACGTTCTTTTCCTGTATCTCCTACATCACAATATCCTGTATCTTTCACCATCTCAAACTCCGATTACCATTTTTGGATGTGGGAACGCTCAAAATTTTAATTCATACATAAATTAATGGTTATTACTTCTTTGCTTTATACCGTTTCGGCCCACAGAAGTTGATATTTAGGAACGCTTTACTTTCAGATAACAGAATCAACCTGAAATCAGGGATAAAAATGTGTCCGGCTACTATCAACGTTTTTATTTAGTAGGAATTTTTTGGCATCTTTTTATTTATCGATTACTTTTTTTTTCCTTCTCTCTTATTCCTCCTTCGTTTTCTATCATTTGCATCTCATCTTCTTCTTTTCCTTACCGCTTGCCTCATACCTCATTATGTATCAATTCATTTTCTCTTTTCTTTGCTATTTAATTCTTTTTCCTGATTCATTATTTCCTCGTTCCACACATAGCATCTTCCTCCTCGGTCTCTGATTTTTATTTCATTTTTTTTAAAAACTCTCTATTTTTACCCCGCTCATTTCGATTTCTTTCTCCTTTTCAGCTTTCTAGTTTCTTTCCTCTTCCTCCCTATCCCAATCCTATTCTTATTCTGTCTTCTCCCACGCTCACTTTCCGTTCTCCTCCTCCTCCCATATATCTTTCCACTTGCAATGTAATTCCCCACAGCTGTTAATGCCTTGTTTCGATCTGTCATCGCCACCTGACAATACTGTATTTTTTTTTTACGGTGAATAGTAATGGCTAAATTTGATGAAACTTGTACAATGTTAAGTGCGGGTTGTACTGAGGTCTTGAGACCTTAAGATCAGCTTGGACGGATACAGCTACACAGCCGATTTGATCCTCGGTCTTCTCCTTGAAGACAAGGGGAAAATTGCTTCAAGGATCGTTCTATGTGTGTATTAGCTGTCGTGCATATGAGCGCACACGTATGTATTTTAAGGAATAACACCTTTTACATGTCTGAGCACGTGTACGTAATTTTGTGGATGCGAGTGATTCGTGCGATTATAGAAGTATGTTACTTAAACTGTGATGTAGTAATGGGAACAAGCGCATGTTACGTGTGTATATTAAGTGATTCGGGTGTATATTTGCTTATATCGGTTAATTGATCCGTTCATATATGAATGGGTGTTTATGTGTGCACGCACTTTGAAATGGTGTAGTTTTATAAATTAAGGCAATAATGACCATACGTGTAAGTATATGCTTTCAAAGTGACGACTGGATAACCCTGTACCTAGATATATATCAAGCTTAGCTTACCTGTTATTGTAGGACAGTACACATAAAGCAGAGCAAATTCACTAGGAATAACTTGCCAGATTAGCTCATTAACGAACACTCTAAAAGAGGCTCCCTTTTCTGAGTGAGTACACACAATGAAAATTGATCATGTTCGTACTTCGTAGTCGAAGATGGCCATGGCTTCAAGTCTGAGTGCTGCAGCAGCTGGAGCCGTGACGTGCACTTGGATGATATTGACGGGGAGTGGTGCACATTGTCAGCCTCAATTCTCCCTAGTCCCTGTTTGTCAGGGTCCAGCAAGGCAGCATGACGAACTAAAGACAGACCCGGATGCTGTTGATGGCCGGTGCGCTTTTCGCACTCCCAGACTGGCGGCTGACTGTGACTACAGAACTCTTATAAACGCATAATAAATTAACTTTCATGAAATGATGTATATGCGTAATACAAAGTTTTTGTGCTTGCATGCTCGTGTTATTGCATAAGAAAAAATGAAGACTTGCACTTGAGCATTGGTTTTGCACTTGTCTTGCAAACCATTGACACAGGATTTTATACTCCACAGTGTAATCTGTATTCCTGGGTTGATGTATTAAGTTGTTATAAATGTAATCTCGGTTTTTCGAATTGCAAAATGAAGGACGAAATAAACGACAAAAGACAGCAAGTATGAAATCAAAATTCGACACATTTGAAGCAATAATTTTCTTCCAACAATTGCCTAATAATGATATACCATCTCTATGGAATTATTTAGTTGTCACAAATTCAGTAGAAGCTCAAGTTATAGCTTCCTTATAAATTAACCTTTAATTACGGATATGAATTTCACAACTCTTGAAAATTTGATAATCTGTTAGTGAAATGTCTGGTGAATATGAAGGATGCAGCAAAACTTCTTAACCCGATGCTCCAGTCTTAGACACAGTCAGCTGTCATGGAGCATTTCATTCTGTTAATTTGGGAACCATTTTCCCAGTTTTAGCCATTTCGATTGCCTTGATATGACGTGATATGGTTGAAGATGCAAGAACTGTTAATCGTGGATCATAGCCTCGACTGAAGATAATTCTTCATTATAAAAAAAAAGGTTTTGGTCTCTCTCAAGATGTATACATATATGTGTTTAGGTATATAAGTGTGCGTGTTGTGGGGCAGAATGTATATTTCGTTCATTAAACTGTTTCAAGACAATGAATGGAGATTACATAGCAAAACGTGTTTGTAGATAATCAACATTTGATTATTAATGATAAAGGGTCCAGGGATGTAAATGAACACCAAAATATTGATAATATCAACACGTCTTTCGTTTTGGCAACAAACATATTTTCAGACTTGCCTTCATTCTTCATTCGCACATACGCACATACACGCGTATAGTTGTGTGCGTATATGCGTGTGTGTATCTATGCGTGTGTGTGCATGTGCGTGTGAATTTCAGCAATATATGGTACGATGTACGAGCGTAATGTATGCACGGATTTAAAAATAGGATATTTACGACATTCACTTCCAATTGCGAGTGCAATCAAAAACAGATGTCGTCATTCCCAAAGCCCAGCTTAGTCTGGTACGAGGCTACCTGAGTAGGTCATCCAGTGCGAACCAAACTCAATAGCAATGGCTTGGTAGACTGTCTTGCCAATAATCGTTCTCTGGAATAGATTGATGTCATATGCATACGCGTATAAGTTTGTAAAGCAAATATGAGATCTCATGATATAAGTGCTACCTGGTACTATGTTCGTCTTACGAAGTCTGCCTCTGGTCTTGACTCGAACATCAACTGCAAGCACTAGGTTCGTTGACAATTTTCCCAATGAGGCATTCCTTAAATTATGTGGTGTACACGTCTGGCTGCAGGATGTTTGATTTGTTCATTCGTATTGATGTCATTCACTTATGAGATTAATGATTGTGCATGACATATTTTTAAGTAAAGAAAAGCACACCAGCGTCCATTTAGTTTGTTCATTTGCAATAGCCAAAAATATTGACAGTCATACCTTATGCCGTTTCATTATAGTTATTTACTAGATTTGGCTTAGTTTGGGCATAAGACCACAACTCTGGGGTCCCAGAGAAGATCGAACTCGCAACTGATAGTAATGATTTGCAAGCTGGTACAATTTTTTTTAGTCACAGGCAAAAAAATTCCAGGGGGTCAAAATCACAAAGTATAGAAAATCCGGAAAAAATTTTTTTTTTTTAGATCAAAAACGAATTCCTGGATCCGCCAAAAATTTAATCAGATCACCCTTCCAGATATGTGTCTTGACATTCCACGAAATCCAATTGGAATTTTTGGAGATATAGTGGCGACAGTCGGGAGTGAATACAGGAATGTATGAAAAAAGCCAAAAAATCTCTCAATCAAAACAAATTCCTAGATCCAATCCCAAATTTGATTATTCTTCCTTACCACACAGCCCACCTTTACACAAAATTACATTGATGTAGATATCGTGTAGACTGACAGGAGCGAATACAGAAATGTTGAAAGAGAAAAAAACGAAAAATATCTCTCAATCAAAAATAAATTCCTGGATTCACCCTCAATTTTATCATTTCGTTCTTATCATGTGCCTTATCCTTCCTTCATTGAAATTAATTGCTTATTAAATTTTCTTGTGTATCCACGAATTTGCTTTTTGATTAAAAGAGGTATTTTTGCGTGTTTTATTTCATATTCACCCATGAATGTCAATGAAATATTCTGAGAAGATGAACAACAGGGCAAGGAAGAAGGGATTACTTTTTGAGGCGGATCCAGGAATTCGTTCTTGATTGTCAGGTATTTTTCTGTTTTAATATTCTATACATTTCTAAATTCGCTCGCGTCTGTCCACACTGTATCTCCAAAGGTTATCTCAGAATTTCAACGTCATTTTGTGGAAAGGTGAGCCATAAGATGAAAAAGAAGTGATTCAATTTTGGCGCCGACCTACGTATTTGTTTCTGATTTGAAGATAATTTTGCGTTTGAAAAAACAACCCCCCAAAAAACCCAAAAAACATTTGTGCATCTACCCTCATCTGCCAAAATGATATCTCCAAAAGTTCTTGAATGATTTTAACGACGGGTAGAGTACGCGATAAGGATGACGTGATTAAATCCTGGGCTGAATCCAGGCGTTCGTTTTTCATTGAGAGATATTTTTTCTGTTTTTTTTTTCTCTCTCTCTCCATACACTTCTATATTTTCTCCGGTCTGTCAATACGATATATCCGAAAGTTTCCCATGAATAAAGGTAATTTTGCAGAAAAGTGGGCTGCGTGGTAAGAAAGAAGTGATTAAATTTTGGGTTGGATCTAGAAATTTGTTTTTGATAGAGAGATATTTTTGCGTTTTTTCTCCTTCATACATTCCTGTATCCGATCCTGTCTCTCAAAATGATATCTCAGAAGGTTCCTAATTAATTTCAGTCAAATTTCGTGGAGGGATATGGCACGCGATAAGGAAGAAGTGATATTTTTGCATTTTTTCATACATTCCTGCACCTGCTCTTTTCTCTCAACACGATATCTCCAAAAGTTCTCAATTAATTTTGAAATTTCGCGGAAGGATATAGTACGTAGCAGAGAAGATGTAATTGAACTTTGCAGCATATCCAGGAATTCAATTTTGATTGAGTGATATTATTTCATTTTCCCTTCATGCTATATATCCGAAAATTCTGAATGATTTTCAATGAAATGTTTTTCAAAGACAGGCTGCAGTGTATGGAAGATGGGACTTAAATTTTGTTAGGATCAAAGGATTTTTTGTCCGTAAATTTCTATATCTGTTCCTGTCTACAAACATGATATCCCCCCAAATCCCCAATTAATTTTAATGAATTTCGTGGAAGGGTGAGGTACATCATTAGGAAAACGTTGTTAAATCCTTGGATGGATCCACAAAGTCGTTTTTGATTGACATATATTTTCCGATTCTAAAGGTTCTCTACTAATTTCAATGAAATTTCGTGGAAGAACGAGTCAAATTGTGAGCAAGAGGAGTTCCCAATTTGGAGTGGATCCAGGAATTTCTTTTTTGTTGAGATATATTTTTGTGTTTTTTCATGCATTCCTGCCTGTCAAAACGATATCTCCAAAAGTTCCTGATTAATATTAATGACATTTCGTGTTGAGGATAACGCATGTAATAAGGGAGATGCAATCAAATTTCGTGGTGAATCTAAGATCTTTTTTATTAAGAGATATTTTTCCGTTTTTCTCTTCCTACCTTCCTATATTTGGACCTGTCTTTCCATGCAATATATCCGAAAGTTCTCCATGGATGTCAATGTAATTTTGTGGCTAGGTCGGTTGCGTGGTTAGGAAGAAGTGATTTTATTATTTTTTTTTTTGGCATGGGGAGATTCAGGAATTCGTTTTTGATCGAGAAATATGTTTTGGTCATTTCTCAGAGATTTCTGTTCACGTTTTCTCTCTCTCTCTCTCTCTCTCCACACATTTTGATTTTGAAGCTCTATTTTTTACCCTCTATAGAATCTTTAAAACAATTTTTTGTCAATCTACATTAGATATGCTTTTCAAAATTGCTTAGTTTCAATCTTAAACAAAAAATTCCAACAGGGATGCCTAAATTGAGTAATTGACCGCCCACGAAATAAATAAAACTCTCCTTATTTAACACCGACGGGAAGTGTAGAAAAAAAAAAGAAAAGCAAGCCAACTAACTCAAAATTCGGGAAGAAAGGTTAGAAAATAAGTTGACAAGTTATTCTATCTTCAAACTTGGGCCTAAGTAGAGTAGGCTAGAAGAGAGAAGGGTTATTACTGGCAGTGAAATGTTTGCCGAGGAGAGGGAACGTGGACTTTAACTAAGTTAAAGCTCAAGTAGTCAAGGGCTTTTTCCAGGAATGCAGTTTGGGCATGGGTTCCAATAAGCTCTGGTTGCTATACTGTCAGGTCAATCCTTCGAGGGAATAGCAAATCCTTAGAGTCAGCACACATCTGCTACTGTTGGAGTATCCAGGATCTGTGCTCAAAGTTGTTGTTAGCTGCATTGTCCCTGGGATCCATACTTCGAGTCGCAGACAGCTACGCTGTCCCGATTCTCTTGTAAAGGGTAGAACCTGATTGCCAGCTCAGGGGATGTTTTTGTACCACAGGTTTGCTTTAAAGTCGGAACACTCCCACAGAGGACAGCCAGACCCCCCCCCTAGCTAGCCAACATCTACCAGAAGAAGGTCACTCTTGTCAAACCTACGACCTCAGAGTTCAGCTCCTATCCGCACTTCCTCGGTGGACAATATGATGCAAACCCGTGACCCACCAAAACACAGGCTCACCATCTATGGTCCTGTTGTTGTGGAAAACCATCCTAAATATCTACGTTCGCAAAGTCAAGCCATTCATTTATTATGAGAGAACGCCTTTGCCAATAAAAATTACCCCCCCCCCCGCAAAGATAAGCCTAAGAAAAAAAAATTTATTGAAATTCAAATCCGAATAATAATTTATTTGACTGACCAAAAAGCCAACGTCTTAATCCGATCAGCGTTGACATCCTATTGTTGGAGTAGTGGCAAGATGCAGAGAGAGAGAGAGAGAGAGAGAGAGAGAGAGAGAGAGAGAGAGAGAGAGAGAGAGAGAGAGAGATTGCGAAATATACACATTGCCGTCCCACGTTATCTGGATACCAACCTTTTCTCCTGGTCTCCTTGCTGTCACGATAAGAAATGATGTTTTGTCGCACCGAGTGGTCTTTGGCGTCTTGTCTTCAGGTGGTCAATTACAAGTGGAACAGAATCCTGAATGGCGAGCGCGTCTTCATAAAAGAGTCGGCCATTTACACAACGGCAGCAGTTTACCCTTCTTTCCAAACCTTTTCTTCGAATCCCTACATGCCAACTGCAATGGTAAGTTTTTCAGTTCAGGAAAGTAGTCAGCGGCCGCGAGCGGGTTGTTTTTCCTCTTCTCTTCCCCCCCCACCGCCCGAATCATTCGTTTTCTTTCACCACGTCTCAATCTCTCAAACTTTCTTCCCTTCTTCGTTTCTTTCTCCGTTTCTTTCTTTCTTTCTTCGTTTCTCTCTTTCTCTCTTTCTTTCTTTCTATCTTTCTTTCTTTCAAGCTTGTTTTCTCTCCTTCCATCTTTCTTTCTAATATTGAACTTCCTTTAATGTTGTTTTTGTTCATCCAAATCTATTTCTTTCTTTCTTCCTTTCTTCCTTTCTTTCTTTCTTGCTTATTTTCTTTCTTTCTTTCTTTCTTTCTTTCTTTCTTTCTTTCTTTCTTTCTTTCTTTCTTTCTTGCTTATTTTCTTTCTTTCTTTCTTTCTTGCTTATTTTCTTTCTTTCTTTCTTTCTTTCTTGCTTATTTTCTTTCTTTCTTTCTTTCTTTCTTTCTCGATCACCAGATTCAGTTTGTGATAGACATTGCCAACGGACGAAAATACTGTCACGTGATCATGCTATTCTCGAACAAGTGTCGCTTCCGAGCAAAGGGAATGCCGGGAACGGGTGCGAAGCGAGTCGGTGGTGACGCGATTCTCAGGTTAAACGCCTACCTAAGTTATTACGTGTTTATTGTGCAGCCAGCCGTTTTAATTACGTGTAGCTTAGAGGTGAAAACATGGCTTTCATTGCACTCCATTTATGCGTTCTACTTTAGAAAGTACAGGTGAGAAAACTAATCGAAAAGATGGTGTATTAAAAACCTGAATGTCAAGGGTATAAATTGTACAGAGAGGCATTTCTATTCAGTTCGTTTTCCCCTTTTAAATCCAATTACTCTGTTTGTCGTTTGGGTTTCTTCAATATGTGATAGACCTGAAACTTATTTAGGTTATTGACTTCTCATACAACTTATTAAAAAAACTAAAAATCTATTGTTGTATTATCATATGCGCCAATTACAATGAGACTTTTCTCGGGGCGCTTTTAGATGTGTATTTTATAACGTTCATAAAATTTGGAACCACACCTCAGTCGCCGAAGTATTTGAAAAAAAAAAAAGATTTAAAGAGTTGGATTTCTGTTTTTGTTACATCGTTACTAGGTTAGTATAATTACGTGTCTAGGAACGTGTTTAATTCTTTGACCAATCGTACTCTTTCAGCATTATTAATTCAGAGGAGAAACTAGACTCGCCATCAGAGTCAATAAATGAACAACCATCTAAAACATCTAAATTTGAAGTCATGTAAGAGATTTGGACAGGAGTTTGCAAATATACATATTGAGACAGAGAGAGAGAGAGAGAGAGAGAGAGAAAGTGATATATATATATATATACATATATATATATATATATATATATACATATATATATATATATGTTATTGTGTCATCCACAGACAGCTGTTTTGTTGTATTACGACTCTTCAGTGTGGCTATAGACTATCCATTATCCCATCCTGTACCACGAGGCAGGATCGAAACCTTAGCTTCAGACCCGGAGGCTGGTACTCCCCCTACTCCACAGCACTGTGTATATATATATATATATATATATATATATATATATATATATATATATATATATATATATATATATATATACATATATATATATATATATATATATATATATATATATATATATATATATATATATATATGAGAGGATGTAAATATTTCAAGGGAATCAAGAAAGTGTCAGATTTGAGAGCAGAATCGAGATTTATTTAAAAGAAATGAAAGTGAGAGAACCAAGAAACACCACAAAGTAGCGATGCTTAGGAATACAATGTTAATAACTGCTTACATTAAATAATGTCAAAAGCTCCCCGTTGTAGAAGAATAGAAAGATAACATATTCCTATTGCCAATTGCACCTATAATGATATATGAGCCTTTTGTTTTTCATGCATTTTCTCTTCCCCGTAAAAACTACAAGGCTGATTGATCTGCTATTTGGCATGGAAGATCAATAAACATCGATTTCCAACATAAGCTAAATTTGGAGGTAATTCGAGGTCACTGAAGTTCATTCTCTATCCAATCATCGATTCTACTTATAAAAAAAAAAGAATTACGAAGATTTTCGTTGTTCATTCTCCTCATCTATAGCACAAACATTCCTTACATTTAAAGTGATTTCTAAAAAGTTTTCAGCAGTTTTTGCTCATACCCACGGATTATCATCTACACTTCAAGAAGTCGTAGTAAGACAGTCGTCGTCAAATTTTATGAGCAACTTTCCTTGCCTATTTCAAAGTAACAGCCAGAACCGTGGTCAGGTTCTTACACATGTGCTCCAAGGGCAACTAACCAAAGACTACACCAAGAAAAACACCCGTTCCTGCTGGTTCATCGGCCCCAAAAGACCTAGCCACATCACTTGTCTTGGGTGAGGTTGATGTGCTCCCGGAACAACTACCCAAACAAAAACTTAAAACCATCATCAAGAGAACAGCATTATACATTGGCACCTACAAAGTCAGACCACTCTCATCAGACATGTACCTAATCTTGAAAATGAAATCAAAAACATCAAATGGGATATAATAAGCTTTAGCGAAATTAGAAGACCCGGAGAACTAATCGGACTGAAGAGAAAACATCTTTTTTTACAACTACGTAAAAGAGAAATTAAAATGAAGTGGAGTAGGCTTTTTCATCAATAAGGAACTCAAAGACAACGTAGTAGGCTTCAAAGCTGTCTTTGACCGCATAGCCAGTATCAACGTACAACTCTTAAAGAGCTACAAACTGAATATCATCCAAGTCTACGATCCTTTTTCGCTGTCTTCCAAAGAGGGGATAGACAACATGATGACTTGAAGTCCTTACCTCCAAACACCAGAAAATACTTCAATATCATCATGGGAGACTTCCACATACAGGTAGGACAAGGAAACAAACGTTACGTTGGCGACTTTGGTTGTAAAGTTGGAACGAGAGAGGTGAAGAACTTGTAATCTCTGCAACCGCAAACGGGTTCAAAATCATGAACAACTTCTCCCAGAAGAAACCCAATAGAAAATGGAGTTGGAAGAGCCGAAACATCGGAACATAAAACGAAATAGACAAAAACCTAGCAGTCAAAAGCTACACTATCAAAGTCATCCAGGTCCTAAATCAAATCAACGTAGCAAACGATCATGGAATAGTAAAATGTAAAATTCAAGTTAACACCAATAAGGAACGCTGAAAAATGTTCTGCACCAAACTACAAGCACTGAAAATATCAAAAGAGCTTACTCGATCCTTCAAACTTGAACTGAAAAACAGATATAAAATTCTTACCGGACTAGAGGAGAACGTCACCAACATCAATGGCAAAATAACGACCTTTCGAATTGATGTTGCTGCTATTTTTAAACCAACGAGCACACACAAACCATCAGTGAAATCTCACATGAAACCAAAAATCTTATGGAAAAATGCAGAATCCTCAATCCACCGACGACAACTAGAGAGAAAATTGAAGAGACCGAACAGAATGAAACAACCCAAAGGAAACAAAGAAGAAGACAAAAGGAGATACTGGACAGCAATCATCAAAACGATTCTCGAAAAAGCTATTAACAAAGTTCATAGCACCGGACGGAAACAAATAACTAGTAAACTCGAGGAAAATAGAGACCTAACAACGAACCGAGACTGGATTGTCAAACGTGTCCCAAAATTCTACCCCAAACTCTACTCCTCCAAACAAGGACTACAAAGGAACAAACAGGAAGTGCAAGACGCAAGCAATCAGTTCGGGGATTTCCCAGAAGTTACGCTATGGGGAGTGAGACAAGCAAACAAACAAACAAACAGAGGAGAGACCCCTGGACCAGATTACATCACCATCGACGAACTAAAAAAGCTGGTAAGATCATCACTGGGAAACTTCTATTCAAAGTAAAGTATCAGAAGATTGGAACACTGTAATCAAAATGCTGTTATATAAAAAAGAAACCCGGACAACCTTAATAGATCAATAAATATACTCAACTGCATCTACAAACTTTTTACAAAAATCATCACCAAAACGCTTAATGAAAACCAACCACGGGGGCAAACTGGCTTTAGAAGAAACTGCTTGACCATGGACCATCTCCATCTCGATAAATCAATTAATTCCCATTGTCATTGAAGCTTCCATTCTACAAGGTGTAGACCCCGCATAAGCAAGAGTACTGAAGCATATATATATATATATATATATATATATATATATGTATATATATATATATATACGTTTAGACATAGCAGCTCCTTTATCAGGATAAATAAAGACCCAGAGCCCTTTCAGCCCCCCAAAAAGTACGACAAAGTGATACCAAACTCTTCCTAGCCTGCTTCGAGATGGTTTTTTGGAATCTAGATAGGAAAAATAAAGGAGTCAGAATAGATGGCGAATATCTGAGCAACGTCAGTTCGCAGACGACATAATCCTTCTTGCAGAGAACCTCCACGACCTTCAACGAATGCTAGGTGAACTGCATGAAGGAAACAAGAAAGTCGGCCTTCTCATGAACTTCAGCAAAACAGAGGTCAGGTACAACAATCACGTCGGAAATAAACACACAACGATCAAAATTGAAAACGGAGAACTGGAGAAAGTATACCACTACATATACCTAGTACAACGAATCTCAATGAAGTTCTCAAAAGAAGAGGAAATCAAGCGAAGATTCTCTCTACAATTGCAAGCCTTCGACAGCAAGCTTAACCTTCAAGTATGAAAAAATCCCATTAGTGTTAAAAAGAGTAAACAATCAATGCATCCTCCCGGTAGCCATCTATGGAGCTGAAACATAGAACTTAATATGGAGACTGACCCTCAAACTGAGAAGCATGTAACGTTCACATGAAAGAATTATGCTCAACCTCACATGGAGAGATCACAAGACGACATAGAATATCACGGAGAGAACAAGACTCATGATGATGATGATGATGATTATTATTATTCCCATTTAGGAAAAGTATGATCAGGTCATCGGGAACTCCAAAATGGTGGTGTTTCTTATGGGTCTCCAAGTTTTCCTGTTATCTTTGCTTTCAGAACAACAGGGATCCCTTGGCGCTCTCCGAAAAGTGGATCTGGTTATAGCTGCCCGAATTTCATCTGGGGATGAACGATGTCACGTTGACTCCCTCCGGGAAGTTTTGAAGCCACAGCTGCGCTAACAATTGGGCTTTATGAAACAATTAATCATTAAATAAGGAGTTTTCAGCTTTTAAGTACCTTACTGGAGCTGTGTAAGTTACAAAATATCAATGTTCTGATCACAAATGCAAAGTTTGAAGGGAATGATAGTCATTTTCTATATCTTTTTTGACATAATCAATCAGGAAACAACACTCATCACCCAAGAAAAAAAAGTAAACAGAGCAACAAAACACCACCAACAACAAAAACAACAACAATATGGGTTGCACAGTGTGATTTATAGAGATTTAACAAAAAAAAACATAAAACAAGTTCAGTTCTAAATTTGGACTGGGGTAAAATGGTGAGAAATAGAGGAAAACGAATAAATACAGAGTAAGAGAGAGGAAAAAAAGCAAACAAAAAGAGGTCAGGATTGAAATAAAAGAGGATAACAGAGAGAGAGAGAGAGAGAGAGAGAGAGAGAGAGAGAGAGAGAGAGGGGGGGGAGAAGAGAAATAAATGAAAGAAAGAAAGAAAGGCAGAAAGAATTTGGATTGAAATAAAAGACCAAGACACAAAGAAAAAGAAGAAGAAGAAGAAGAAGAAGAAGAAGAAGAGAGAGAGAGAGAGAGAGAGAGAACGAGATAGAAATGAAAGTAGACAAAATGAGTTCGGATGTTGGAATAAACTCAAAGAGAGAATGAGAGAGAGAGAGAGAGAGAGATAAGAGAAATCCCTTCAAAGTTGGAGTTGAAACAGACAGAGACAGAGAGAAACAAGAAGGCCAAAAAGGATAGGGGTTGAAATAAAAGAGGAAGAGAAAGTGATAAATAGATGAAGGAAAAAAAGGTTGGATATCAAAATAAGAAAGGAAGAGAGAGAGAGAGAGAGAGAGGGGGGGAGAGATGAGAGAGGAAGAGATCAGAGAAAATGTTGGAAGAGAAAAGTGAAGCAAAAATAAAAGAGGAGAACGTGAAGGATGAAGAAAGAGACGTTGAAAGAGTCCGGGAAGAAAGGAAGGATAGAAAGAGACATTGGAAGAAAAGAAAGATGCTTATCTGGTTAATCACACAATAGAAACCGTCACGTGAGCAACATCTCTCAGCAGCATGCCGTGTTGGGGATGATCAATCAAAAAAAATGTTACTTCTCTCGCCTTTTGTCGGATCACTAAAAACAATCGAATTTTCATAAAACTAGCGAGTAATAACAAGTGACTAATTTAGCATAAAAATCTATTGTAAATTGAATCCCCACTAAAAAAGCATTTTTGGGAGGATTTTGAATAAACAAAAAAACAAGAAACAAAAAAACTAAACTGTTTTTCCAGACGCAGTAAAGTGTAAATTTTTAATTATTCAGCCCTCTAGCTCATTTTGTCCGGCCTGTACACATAATGCATAGCCAGCCAGTCAGATCAACCTCAAACTTTTGACAGTTTTGGTGACAGTATTAATTGACGGTTTCTGACAGGAAGGAGGAAGGGAATGAAAGAGAGCGGAAGGCGGTGTTTGTTGGAATATGAGAGAAACCACTTGTCAAAACATGCCCCGCATAGACATTTTGGTACTAAATGGGGTTTGTAATGATATCGGCATTTCCCCACTCACTCACGAAGCTGTCAGGAACAGTACATATGTAAATACGTTGCTGAACAGGGGGAAAAAAGGGGGAAAAATATGGCTGAACAGAGCGTTACCTAAGGTGAGAGTCGTTGATGGTTTGTGGCCAGGAGCATATGAAAAAAAAAACATACGCACCCATATGAATACACACACGTGAACACACACGCACACAAGTACACACAACACATACATACACATATATAGGCACACACAGACACACGCACACATACGTGCACATTCTTAAATGCACATAACAGATCAATAGGCGAACACGTCTTCGCTTGAATGGAAACATACTTACACATGAACGTATTTAAATACTCTCAGCTTGCTACAGGTGTATAGGTACACACACATGCAGGAGGCAGACACACCTATACACACTTACATTTACAACTCATCAAAGGGGGGATACGTATAGATATATACATGAACACATACACACATAAACATTAATGGCTTATCCCATATTTAACGACACAATCACGGGCAAGTAGAATCGTACAAAGATATACGTGAGTGCACATGCACACACATGCACGCATATGCACACGCATTTACCGAACATCAAAGACATACACATGTACCAGAAATATTTTTACCCACTCACATACATCCTTGCATGCTTTACTACGTTCTCACTTATGTAGGTATGTCAATAAGTCTGTAGCCCAATGATGAAAAAAAAAAAGGTTTTATTTTACTCAACAAATATTCGCTTTCCCCTCCCTTGTCAACGCTTCTCCATCAATCACATATATTAGACATTACACAGTGAAAATTTACGATCAAAATCCGGCTTATGACAAATCCAGGACCTATTGGTCGATCCTCGTTCGTGCGTTCACAATATATCAGAGACCAGTGCATAATATACACACTGTCCAGCTTATACATGCTAATACATACACACAAGTGTACATAAGAAGTAACCAATATACACACGTCAATACAAACATAAAACTCCAGAGATACACGATGCACACTCGTGATCATGCGCATATACATGAATACATTCATTTACCTATACATATTCAAGTGTGCACAACAATGTATATGAACGGAAACAGAAATATACGCGTACAGTATGACAAAGAAGGCGCATACTTTACAGTGATGATGAACATGCTAGTCTCGAGAGTGAGTTCGATCCTTGTGTCACACTAGGTTCAAGATGGTGAATACGTGTAGGTTATGAAAAGGCACGTTGGTAGTCATACATAGACGCACACTAAGTGATCTGTTTGTCGGATGAGATAGTCGCGTATTTCGCACCTGTTTTCGGTGATTGCTGATTTTCACGGCAAGCAAACAGGTCTCGCCCATTTGGAAGACTAATGCAACATACTATCTCTACTCTGCATGTGTCGACCATTTGACATTTTGCAGTACTAAACTTGGGTAGTAAATATACAAGTCTAATCATTCATACGCATCCATGTACACAGCATTCTAAACACACACATACACACACATGCATGCTCGGAGATATATGCCCATATATATATATATATATATATATATATATATATATATATATATATACGATATTAAAATAGTAATTTATCTAAAAACAATTTTGATAAAACTTTTGATGAACAAGTAGCAGTTGAACTTTTGAATTTAATTATTTTTATTAGATTAAGATGAAAAGTTCCCAAAGTATTAATCATATCATACAGGGCAATATGCTAAAAATTTTGGGGAGAAACTCTACACGTGTTTCTTGGTTCAACCATTTATCAATACTCTTAAGTAATTAGATTAAAACTAAAAATAATCCACCACTCTTGATAACTGGTTGAACCAAGATACATGTGTCGTGCGATTTCTCTCCCAAATGTTTAGTGTTTATATAAATAAATATATATCAATGTAAACACACGATAACATACACACAAACATCCTACCCCCCAACGATAAACACATACGCACATCAGTCTGAACACACACACATACATATGTAACAAATCAAAGGTTCTCACAAACACTCTACAAATGCATAGGCATAAACACACTCACAAGCATAAAGCACGAGCCCCTTCACATGATTTCAAACTGCAACATACATGCATGAATTCATACCTATACTTGTGCGCAGACACACATAGATAGAAGCGAATGTGTGACTTTTATGCATAGGCAACTACAAGTGCAGATAGGATTAAAACAACTAAGAACCCTTGAACATTTTCTGATGAACAGATTATCCGGTGGACCATTGATGTTGAGTTTTATCTTCCATGAGTGCTCCATAGATATGACACTTCTTCAACATCTCCCAAAATAAGCCAATCATGCTTGAACAAATTCTGAACGTAAATTTTATATTGACATAAATGCGTGTTTTTGTTCACGTAAATTCATGTTCATATGTATAGAATGGAATGACACTTACACATGCAAACGTACGCACACATATATAAAAATCTGAAGACATACACAAACACTCGACAAGCACACAACTAATCTAATGGGTGAGATTTAGCAATTTGAATGACTTAGATCCTGTTAAAAAAGACTAAACATTTGTTTTGAAAAAAAAAAGAAGGGTTTACAATCAATGCGTTCCACAGAAAGTCACCTATGGAGCTGAAATACTGAACCTGACAAGAAGGTTGGCTCTAGAATTAAGAGCCATGCAACATGTCCAAGAGAGGATCATGCTTCACTCACATGGAGAGATCACAAGACAACACTTTATATGGAAAAAGAGGCATGTCATGCTGTAAGAACACAGGATATAACGACTAATAACATCGATTCAAAGATCTTGTAAGGAATTTCGGTCAGCAAAGAATAAGATGGATTGACGATTTACACAGGTCCAGGAGATATTAACTTCGCGATGCCCGCGATTGAGATATCTGGCGAATCCTACGGAAGGTCTACATCCGACGACAGGCATCAGTGGCATAAGATATGAAAGTTCAGACCCAACTCAGATCAAAATTTTATGGTTGGTCCACTGGACATTATAACTAAACCATCTCCATATCTCATAACCAATTATTTGTGTTCTTACAACATCTGTGATACGCAAGCGATTTAAATTCCAACGATTAGATCTTTTAAACTGAGACTTCTGCTGTTCCCTTTAGTAGTAAAACATTTAAAAAATACGTATTTCAAGTCTTGCTCGAAGAAACAAAATTATAGATAATCTAATAGATATCTATCTATATAATGAACAGTGTGACTTTTTCTGTTTGTTTCTCCGTCCTTGACAACGAATTCTTCCACTTGAAGGTGACAATTTTGCCGTTAAAACATCTACCCACTATTCAAAGCAATGTAACTTGAACAAGTCTAGTCACTTTTTAATGGAACTTCAGATGAGCTTGATAAGACGTAAACATAATTTGACTATCAACAGCTTCGAGGTTGTGAGATTGGAGAATCTCAAGGCGAGAGATTTCAAAGAAACTCCTAAAACTCCACAGAAACACGGGTAGATATTTTTACGAAACGTATTACGGCCTCCAATATACAAGACATACATACATACATACATACATACACGCACGTACCCCCCCCTGCACAGGTACATTCAGGTTGAAACCAGGAGAAGACGTATACGTATAATTGAGTCTACTATCAAAGACAAAGATAGTTATATGGTATCCCATGCTGAATATATTCAATTGTATCCTATAGTTTAGATTCTAATCAAAAGCAAAGGAAATTAACTACATTATTGTTATTATAGGTCTCTATTTGTTAAGCTTAGTTCAATACAGCACGGTCACAATTGTGATGTACCCAGTGAGGATTAAACATGAGTATATTTTTTTCCAAATACACATGAAACCTACTAATATAAATGTAGTTCACGTTGCACATGCGCACAGGTGTCCATTTAGACACATACACGCATTTTTATCTGACTGGATTGTTTCGTTGTCTATAGGCTAAGGAATAAAAAAAGGGATAAAGTATACGAATAAATATGAATGAGAAAAAGAAAGAAAACAAGGAAAACAAGAGAAGGGAAAAAAGAAAAACAAGAAAAGAGAAAGAAGAAAAGAAATTGGAAAAAAAGTGACTTCGCTGTCGATCAAATATGATACGCATTTTCATTTTAAAGTTTAGGAGGCTCAAAACTTATTTTAAAATGATTTAAAAATTCATCACGATCATTTTCGCCACCGCCATCGCGTAATCATCATCATAATCATCATCAAAGACAACAACAACAATTTTTTGGCTTATTTTTTATTTCTATTTTTTTTTGTTGTCGCCCCAGCGTCTTAGAGACGTGCCCTGAATTAAGTATCGTCCGGCATTCGCTGTTGATGGCGCCCGACCGCGGCGGCGTGGTAGAAAAAATAAAAACAGCAAGGAATCAACAAAAACCAAGAGAGTATCAGGGCAAATGCCACCTGGGTTCGAGATTAACATCAGGTAGGTAAAGGGCATAGACGGTTACCTTTCCCTCAACGGACCTTCTGGTTACGGTACTGCATCTCTGTGTCACTCATTCGCCGTGATTTTTTTTCCAAGTGCCGTCTACTGTCGATGTGTACAGCAATGAATTGACTGTATTTCATACGATTTGTATACCAGAGAATGAGCATCTAAATGACATATGTATTTATAGCAACACTTCTTCCTCAACATTCTCTGCTCATCTTACACATGGTATTAAAACAGGATTTCAATTCTATTCATATGAGATATTAGTTCTATGAATGACTTATCCGTAATAGAGGTGAAAATCCATTCAAAATTTTATTTTCAACCCAATCGTTGGATTTTTCCTGAAAAAAATAATTTTGATGAGTTAATTATTTCTTAAAAACCTTTTCAAATATTTAAAAATGAACTTGAAAATACAATCAATCTTCACAACGTAAATCAAATAATCCCATTTGCTCAATCCCGTTTGCTCAATCCCCTGCAAATAACTTTAAAATTAGAAAAAAATGGCCTACCAAATCGTCAAAGCTAAAACGTATTGAGTTGAGTGAGTAAATTGTTGACTGATTTTCATGTCCTAAGAATATATATAAGCACGTTTCTTTAAGATACTTACATACTTTATGTATATACACATATCAGTGGGACATGGTAACTGCAGTAGGGTAATTGCTAGCAAGATAGTCTTGCAAGTCTTTTGCTCGTGGGAACTTTCGTTAGCAAAGACAGAGGGATTGATTTCCCCCAAAATTGACTGAATAAGGAGAGGGGCAAAGGAAGCTTGCTTGTACGCTTATGCCTATGTTGTGAGTTCAATTCCCATCAAATGTTCCACAACTATGTCGTTGGTTACCACCTTAGTACAATTATTAATAATGCAGTCATAGTGTGCCCAATTGCACAAGTTGTCTCAGTCTTATAACTCTCTCTCTATTTCTGTCTGTCTCAGAATATGTATGTGTGTGTGTGTGTGTGTGTAATGATTGATAATTTTGTTACCTACAGACGGCTGTTTCGTTGTATTACAACTCTTCAGTGTGGCTATAAACTATCGAACATCCAGTACCACGAGGTAGGATCGAAACTTCCACTTCGGACCCAGAGGCAGACATTTTACCCCTATCTATGCAGAATGGGACGGTCAGTAGGACCGAACTAAGCAATGTATATTTGCTTAAGTATATATATATATATATATATATATATATATATATATATGTGTGTGTGTGTGTGTGTGTGTGTGTGTGTGTGTGTGTGCATGTGTGTGTGCGTGTGTGTGTAGAGAGAGAGACATATATATAATTATTTACCAGTCTCAGTTTAGTCTAGCATACCGCAACAATAGTGGAGCATCCAATGAAGATCGATCTACTTACAGTAATAATGATCTGCGTGATTAACTTGCTAATCATCACAAGGGCCGTAGGCATTCAGCATGACCATATTTTAATGTATGCATCAGTCCACATTTTGGAGACGCTTACTGAGACGTGAATGCGTGCTCTGAGGTTTACAAGAGTTGATGATTTATAGTTTACGAAATGAGACTTACGTACGGAGGCAAATAGTAGAACGGTAAAACGAAAGCCAGTGTGTTGGCTGTGTTTTATCGAATGATCAATTGTAATGATGCGTCTCGCGTATTCAAGTATCCATTTTTCTATCTATTAACTCTAAATTCCATGGGTAAAGATCTCTTCCTGTCTTCTCTCTCACTTTCCCCCTCTCCCTGTCCCCTGCCTGAAGAGATTGACAAGGCCAGAACTGAAATTCTTTATTGCTTATCACTGTAAGTTTGGAACAAAACAAAACGAAACAAGGTTTGGGGAAACCCAGCTAGTTTATAAATGGCCCCGCACACTTACCAGCAGAAAGGATCTTATTGATAGACTTCTGTGGTCAAGCAATAAAAAAAGAGAAGTCCTCAGACATCCAAGCAAGCTTTGAAAGCAGAGCAAGACTCTTGGACAAAGTAACAAATGGTTGAATTCTTAAAACTTCGAACTGCGAGTGTTGTATGGAAAATCACTCAACTTTCAACCCAAAAACCTAGTCTGACCACAGATAAGCAGTATTTGACCTTGATTTTTATTTCAAATTATATTTACTATATTTTGCTAGATTCCATGGGTAAAGATCTCTCCTCATCTTCCTATCTCCTTTCTCTCGCTCTCTCCCCTACCTGAAGAGATCGGCGAAGCTAGAACTGAAATTCCTTATTGGTTATCACTGTGAATTTGAAACAAAATCAATTAAATAAATTTTGTTACCAAAGGTATGTAACCTACTCAATGATGGTACAGAAGTGTCGCGTCACTTGCATAATTTTTTCCCATTCCTCACGTATATAGAACGCAATTTGTATCCAATATATCTAATATATGGTGCCATTCTTTATTGCATGGATACATTATTATTAGATAAATATCCAGTGAACTTACCTTAGCTCCTCACATCTACATTTGTAGAACATTCATTAAAGATGAAATATACAATTGAGATTAGCAAGCAAATTGCTTTGTCTGGTCCAATGCTCAAATAATTGGGTATCTAATGAGGATCAAATACCCCAGCAGTAGTCCACGGCACTAACTTGTCAAACGTCGCTCAAAGGTAAAAAGTCAGAGGGTTGTAGAAGTTAAGAGAGAGAAAGATGAACAGAAAGAGAAAGAGAGAACGTGCAAATAAGATGAAGATAAATAGAGAGAGAGAGAGGGAGGGAGGAGGAGAAAATTAGGATTGGAAGTGAGGGGGGAATGAGAGAGAAAGAAAAAGAAGGAGCCAAAGAGAGAATGGCACAATGACTGGGCGAAACATAGACAATCGGTGAAAGGTGGAAGATTTATCCGCGATTCCTGATCGCTACCCGCACATGGAAGAATCATGCCCAACCTCACATGGAGAGATCACAAGAGAACACAGAATAGAAGAAGAAAAATGGAAGTCAAAGACATCATAGAATCTATTAAAAAACTTGAATGGCAATGGGCAGGCCATGTTGCAAGAATGAAAGACAACCGATGGACATCATGACTCACAAAATGGATCCCCAGAGATCACATGCTAAGCCGAGGCTGACAATATACAAGATGGAGAGATGAACTAGACAAATTCATAAAGTATTGGCTCTGCAACGCCCACGATAGAGAAGTGTGGCGAATCCAAGGGAAGGTCAATGTCTAACGACGGACGTGAAAAAAGACCGATGATGATGATGAGACGATGGGAAGAAAGGGGTGGATATCATTGGATAAATTAACGGAATCTACCCGACGAGAGGATCTGAGACACAATACAAATAGAGGAAAAGAGAGGCGGAGAAAAATGACAAAAAATATTGATTGGTAAATGATTACACAGGTGTTGTCGATGTTATTCAATGCAAGAGATTTTCTTGATGATTCTTTTTTTCATTCATTTTGACTATTGAAGAAGAAGAAGGAAGATTTATGTACTTGTTACTCCGAATTGACCCGGACGTCCGTATTAGGAATAATATTTTTTCGCGGAGATCATTTTTTTCTTTATTCCTTTTTTTTTTTTTGTTAGAAATTATTTTCTTCTCTCTATTCACATTTTTTGTTTCTTTCAGAGAATTCACCGACTTTTTCATTAATGTTTCATGTTTGGTTGTTTGAGACTTTCATCCATTCATTCATTCATTCTTTCTTTCTTTCTTTCTTTCTTTCTTTCTTTCTTTCTTTCTTTCTTTTTCAACATTTCTTTTTCTTGATTTATTATTTTTCCACAGCAGTGCTCTGTCTTTCCTTTTTCTTCTTTTTTCTTTTTTTCTTTCTTTCTTTTTTCTATCTTTCTCAGCGTCCATTTTCCTCTCTTTCTTTCTCAAATGTTTTCAGCTTATTTTCGTTTTCCTTGTGATTTCATCTATTTTTTTCATACCTATCGTTGAAAAAATGTTATTTTACGCTCTTCCTTTTTTTTTCATATACGAAAAAGATATTTTCTGCTCACAAAATAACTGATATCCGTTACTTCAGATCCTGTTCACAAACCTCAAGCCATCGATCGGCATTCCATTTATTGCTTTTTACTCCCATAATATTTTAACTTTGAACCAGCGAAGAAAATCTAGATATGACGGGACTTCGAGACTCAACCGGGTCAACGAATCCAGGAGAGAAGATCTAGTCACTGTGAATAAAAAGGAGAGTATGTCTCATAGTGGAGGTTGCTGTTCCAGCAGAATACAGAATAAAATTGAAAGGAAGAGAAAACTGAATACCAGGATCTTGCCAGAGAACGGAAGAAATGTGTCAGGTGGAAACTGTATGCTCCATCATTGGAACGTTAGGAACAGTTTGGACGAGCCTTGTAAAGAGGCTGGAAGAATTGGAAAATCCTAAGAAGACTTGAAATCATCCAGACGACGGCATTTCTAAAATCATTACTAAAATCTCTGTTACTGGTGTGAAAACTCAACGACAACCGCAACAACAACAACAACAACAATAATAATAATAGTAGTAGTAGTAGTAGTAGTAGTAGCAATAATAATAATAATAATAATAATAATAATAATAATAATAATAATAATAATAATAATGATAATAATAATAATATGCAGATCTCAGAGTAAATAGGAAAGAGAGTTACAAGCTGGGAAAATACCGTGACCTGGAAAGGGAGCTGAAGAAGAAGCAGAACACGAAATTAGAGTTGTACCAGTAATAGTAAGTGCACTCAGAACCGTACCATAGACCCTGAAAGCGAGATTGAAGGAACTGGAGATAAGAGGAAGGACTGAGACTAAACAGACCACAGCACAACTGGAGACTGCACAGATACTGAGAAGAGTACTAGGAACATGAGATCTACGACCCCAGCTCTTAACAAGGGCCAAACATTAAAAAAAAGTTGTAGTGGAGATGGTACACACCAGAGCGCTGCTGTGATAGGTGAGGGCAGTATGAGAGGAGGAATGGAGATCTGAATTGACTTACTGTCACTCAGTCTCCAGCAGTGACCACCTAGCAACTGGTGTGAAAATGTAAATAAATGATAATTGTACACCGTGGACCAGACATCATCGTAAATGATACGAAAAAGAGAAGATGTTTCATAATTGACGGTGCAATACCTGCAGACAAAAACGTTGCACACGAAGAGGTACAGAAGATAGTAAAATATACTGAGTTGAAAGTGGAAATTTCAAGAATATGGGGATGCCCAGCAGCAAAAATGAAAGGCGTACCAGTTGTAATTGGGGTATCGGATTCGATCCCCAGAAAATTATCATACCATATCGATCAGTTGGACATCAAAGCAGATCTGCAAATTCTCCGAAAATCTGCCCTCCTTTGAACAGCTCACATCTTAAGAAAAGTACTCTCTTTTTGAGGCCTTTTCTTAAGGCTTGACATTCAGCTGAGACAGTGATGAATCGGTATGGATATTGCACGAGAGAAATACCCTCCAACCCAAAAGTGTAGACAGATTTGACATTAGCAGCATGTGAATGAACTACGTAACCCAGAATTCGGTTTTTTATCATTTTGATTGTGCTGCACTAGTTATCATATCGACATTTATTAGAGAGTAGATAGAGAATTGTCAAAATGTAAGTAGTTTTGTTCATTTATTCTTACATTGAATATGGAAGGAATGAGTTTTCGGCATTTCATGATTTTTAATTCTCAGAAAGGTAAAAATGTGACACAAAATTAAAAAAAAAAAGAATGATTCGTGCAGTTTATGGAGAAGGCACACCGTAAATGATCGAACGTGTCAATAGTAGTTTGCGAAGTTTCGTACTTGAGATTTCTCTCCAAACTATGCCACACCTCCAGGTTGACTTGATGAGTTTGATAGCGACCTAAGTACGATATTTCTTGTGAATTATCAAAGTTGCATGACATAGGTGATAGCCAGTATACTCAAATCATCTAAATCAAGCGTTGAAAGCCGTTTTCACGAGCTCGGGTATCTTATTCACCTTGATGTGTGGCTACAGTGTTTGATTCATCGTATAAACGTAACTGAAAATATTCTGTTCTGTTTTTGAAACAAAATGGGACGATTGATGAAAAGGGAATTCATTGAAGCAACGTGAAATCCCGAAACGAGCAAAATGAATCAGCACTATCCGAGCGAAAGAACGATCTTCATCTAAAGAATGCGATACTACACATATAGTGGGATTGAAAAAAAGCTTCCTCTGCCATGAAAACCAAACGGTTTATTCGAACATGTACTGCTCCCAGTTAGACAAACTGGAGCCAGTAATTTCGTTAAACGTCCAGAAACATTGAATCTCGAACAAAAATTGTTACAATTTGACTGCAGTTTTCACTCGACCGCTGTATTCTCCAGATATTCCACCTAAGGATGTATTCTGGTCATTATTGAATTATTCTAGTGGAAAAAAATATTAGTCCCCCGAAAGACTGCAAAAGTGCAGTTCTTTTCAAAAAGAAGTTCTGAGAGGATGGCATCATGGAGTTACCTGGAAAATAGCACGAGAGAGTGGAGCTAAACAGCAGATATTTGGTTCAATAAAGTTAATATTTGAAAAAAAACCCTTTATTTTCACCTTATAAAGCTAAACAACTTAGTGGGTCACTCGCTAAACTATTAGATCAGCCTTCCTCAACATATTTACACCCAATATAATAATTTTAGATAGTGGTTATGAGATATTTCAATCGGCAATAAATGATAATTTTGTGTGGTAGAATCCATTGTTATGGATGGAAAAAATCTCACGGATAAATAGAAGATATGAACAAAATTACCATTTTTGATGCTAATTTGCATATTGATTGCGAATTGTTACAGTTTAGTGTAGACTTTGCACGTATTTTTGCTGCACAAATACTTAATTATAAGTAAGTAATTATATGAAAAATTCCAATGAGGTAAGGGTTAGGTGCTTTTTTTTTTTTACACGTGTATGAAATATTGGCAGAACCCTGGCAACCTCTCATGAAACCATAGGGTTCCGCAGAACCCCAGTTGATAAATACAACATTATTGCATAGAGAGATGCTGCATTAATCTCAGACACAGAACCGGAGAGCAACACTTTGTAGGGCTCAGAAATACTCTGATCCTAGGCAAAACTGCGGACCCACACGTAAATAAAACCGTAATTTTTTACGGATACTCTACTTTGACGGATACTACACACACACGCGAGCACCCACTCATACACACGCGTGCACACACACACACACACACACACACACACACACACACACACACACACACACACATATATATATATATATATATATATATATATATATATATATAATTTGATACATGAATTCTGAGTTCTCTTTCTTTCTATAAAATGGGAAAAACAATAACTTAGCTGGGCAGAGGCACCGAATCGCCAATTGACATTTGCAACAAAGAGCTCAATGTCTGTAAATGGTGACATAAATGGCGACAGATGGCACACAGCAAGTGATAAATCATATTTAATTGCACGTTTTGAAACAATTTTTCAGTTTGATTTTTCAGTTTTTCTTCTTTTTTTCTCTCACTGAGTCTGGTTGACACATATTCCCCAAATCGTTGCTTTAAATGCCAGCCTTTATAACTATTATAAACCATTATAAAGAGACAGCAGTAAAGCAAATAATCAAAACACTCTTTACTTATTACTTTCGGGGTAAAGATCTGAATTAGTGATTTGGTCTCATTAACTTTGCTCTCATTGCAACCTCTGAACTGTCGTTTCATAGAATCAAGACAAACTTCCGGGAAATTCTTTGACAGCTTGTTAATTTACATAACCAGGATTTAGCAGGTTTTACTGGTATAAAAATGATTTTGAGTTAATATTAGTTTTTTTTTCTTTGTATATATTTGGGGAGAAAATGGAGACTGCTTCTATTTATCTGAAATCAATTCGAACAGAAGTCACTTAACTTAATATCCATATCACGAATGTTGTTATGGATTTTGCAAGCATTTTATTAACTATTTGCATCGTGCCCGTAAAAATGACAGGGTTATTTATGTATGAATAAATTATACAAATGTATTTTGATATAAAGAATAATTGTAACAAGCAGAAAAAAAGTAAGCAAAATAAAAAAAACGCGTACCTCGAACAAAATTTATTTTCCTGTAGATTTTCAACAACTTCCCGAATATTTTTTCTCTAAATAGTTTTAAAATATCAACGTAACAAGATTGGATCAAAGACTGAATGATGAAATAAGAAACACACATCTCTTTCTGTTTGATTTAGCGAGACAGAAAATAAACTAACAAAAAGTGAAATAGGCTTTTATGTTATTTCTCATCTCAAAAATTCAGAGAAACATGGCTTTCATGTTATAAGATCAAAAGTAGATAGACTTCATGCAGATAATCAAGGAGAAACAAAACTAATTTCAATGGGTGGAGTTTTAATAATTCGGTGTTTCTAAAACAAGTCTAGTACAAAAAATATTAATTCTAGGCGGACCAAACAGAAAAAAAAGAATACATCAGGGGATTGTCAGATCTTTGATCGACCATGGCTGCTTGACAGATAACATTCGAGCCGAAATTTAATAGATGTGGGTTTAAGCTATGGTATTTTTTTTGTTTTTGCGTCTAGTAAGTTTTAGCAAAATGGTATTAAACTATTAAACTTTTGGGAGAAGAAAAGGGGAATCGATTCCTTCAATAAGATTGTTTTACTTCACTCAGAAACAGGCAAAGTCTATTTGTTACCAGACATATTTCACGAAACTGTAAGCTATTAAAGATACGTCCTAAATCGATTGTAGGGATGTTTACCTTCTATACACGTTTCGCAGAACTTCATATGTTACGAAGTCACATTTCAACTTTTGTATTATATCTTCATTAGATTTTAAAAACTCGACATCACAGTCAACAATTGAACAACTGTGGCGTTCAAATTCGAAGTAGTGTAAAATAAATTCCATCGGAGAGTAAGTATGATCAGAATAAATGCAATTTATAACACCACTGGTGTTTTCCTCAGAGAAACATTTAAAATAGAATAAAACACATCTAGAAACATTTACATTTTAGAGGATCCAGATTTTACTAATCAACCCGCCAGAATATAATTATACGTACTCAATGTTTCGCAAATTACTTTCACTCTGAGAACTTGAAGATGATTAATTCAATATTTTATGAATAGAATCATTTTCTATTGTACGTGGTACATGATAGAATTACCTGTTGTCAACGACGGATGATGGATTCAATATATGATTTGCTAAAGGATATGACTACTGTTCGAATTGATTTCAGATAAATAGAAGCAGTCTCCATTTCAATCGCAAAGTTTGACAAGATTTTACGCAGACGTTTGCAAATCTGTTTTTCTTTTTATTACGACGCCGGGACTGAAGGTATTAATATTTTTCAAAATCACTATAACAATCACCTTATCTTGAAACATTAAACTAATAATGTAAAGAAATTCTATTTTCAGCATCAATCAATAAGAATTTCTTTAGAAAGTGATCTCAGTAAATTTTCTCATTTCGGATTGAAAAAGGCTACCAACCACCCATATCTAAGGTTCCAAGATATAGTTATAAATCCCCCAGAATCTATCCCCTCTCCAACCTATTTCTACTGGTTATAAACCTTTCATCAAAAAATAATTTCAAAAGCTGTGCTGCTCAACGGAACACTCACAGATATATTGGTCGTAATGATTATTGTAAAGTTGACTTAAGCCCACGGCTTTTACCTAATCTCAGTCACAGACGATATAACTCGTCTTATGCTAGAGTGTTATTCTTTTTTTTATCCATACATTTATGTATTCATCACATTTATTCGATATTCTGTTGTACATAATTATTGACTTCAATGAAAATAAAACCATTTTCAATACGCAATGAAGACTTTCTATCTTCATCTTTTTTTCACGCGAAAAAGACAGCACAGCAGTTACGACGCTAAACAATGTACTTTGCAACGAACGAATTGAACATGGAGAAAGCAATAAACGAACTTTACCTTGTTCGCAATATTATGTTGACTTAACGAGTTAATATTGCAAACGATCGCGCCAAGGTGAGAGAGGAACATTCATTTACCATTGGACTCACAAGCAGACAATATCGAAAATAGCCGTGTCTAGTCGTTCAGTCGAATCATTTATCGATGACGTACAGTCAGCTGACAACGCTTTCGCCGTGCAGCCGATTCGTAGACTTTGACGAAGTGATGTTTTGGCGACTTGGCTTTTTACCGACCAAGTCCTTATGCTGGTTGCAATGTTATGAATATTTCAATATTCTATTGTAATACAACGACCATCTTGGACGGTATGTTATTTTTCTCAGGAACCTCCATTGTGATTGTGAGGAACTCTTAGAATAGTGTTTCTGATGCCATATTGCAACTATCCTGTAAAAATCAATTTATTAGAATTAACTTTAATGTTTGGACCAAGTGCTTCTGGGCTTAGTCTATGGAGCAAACTGCTGTTTTGAAAATCTCAGTTCGTTTCGTGAATATCTCAGAAGGCTCCACTGGAATTTTAAGGGATTTTAGTATGTTTTTCTATACACTGTTAACTATCATTGACGGAAAAACTAGGTTGTTGGAATAAATCTTAAAGTTGACCATAGTATTTAGACTAAAGTTCTTGAACTATGAAACCTTTCCTGTCATCTGGCTTGCTAGAGCCACATACCGTACTTTATTTTTAAATTACGCAATAACTATGTTTGAAGATTCTTCCAGAGTTTATAAGCAGTTAATCATACTCAGATATAGGAGCGTCTTTATAAATAAATCATTGTCGGAAAATCATTATAAAGATTTAGAAATAGAAACTGAATACTGTTGACATAAAGACATGTACTTTTCTATAGTTTGGTTCTACGATCCAAAATAACGAATGGTTGCCAACGTAGAAATCGGAATTTCCAACTCAGACTCGCAATCATAAGATTAGTTGCTCTAACACTTGACTTTCTTCGAAGTCATTTATTTGTTCTTTTATCATATTTAGATTTGATGTGTTCGATTTGTGGCAGCTGCTACAAATCGTCCGAAGATAAAGAGTGACACCTGAGAAGTAAAATTGAGCGAATGAAAAAAAAAAAAAGAAAGAAAGAAAAAAAGATTCATTGTAGTAGTTTATAAAGTGAACGATTCGTTGAAAGCCGGATCCAGGCTGCGAAAACGTGCCTTTCGGAAATTCAGGGAAATTTATTTTCATCATTTGACGTTGTTGGTTGGAGAGAATCATTTGTGAGAGAAACAGAGTCAAGTTGTTCAAGAAAATTAGGAAGTACGAATAAATACAAAAAGGAGGTAACTCATTCACTGTATACTTATGCAATGCCCCTCAATATATCGCTTAAATTCAGCATTACTGCCTTTCCAGTTCCGTAATCCAGAGGTAGGATATCGGCCTGAAGTGAAGATTTCAATTCTGCCTCGAGATACTGAATAGGATAATGGAAAGTCTATAGCCACACTGAAGTGATGTAATACATTGAAACAGCTGTCTGCTGTTGACACAATAATATATATATATATATATATATATATATATATATATATATATATATATATAAATTCAATAGAAAGTTTTTAAAAAATAGAAATTGTTCAACTGCTACGTATGACGAGGACGCCGGGACAGTTATTGGAACGGGTGTGACAATCAGTATCAACCAGATACTTTTTTGCTGTGAATAATGATGATATACTTGTAAAGAGGGTGAAATACTTGGAAAGACAAAGAAGAATTGAAACCATCTATGCAGCGGTATTACTAAAATGAACAAAAATACTGAATAGAGCACTGAAGTTTTGGAAAGACTTGCTTCACTTGAGCTCAACTGATTATGATGATGGTAATAATTATAGTAATAATAATAATAATAATAATAATAATAATAATAATAATAATAATAATAATAATAATAAGAAGAAGAAGAAGAAGAAGAAGAAGAAGAAGAAGAAGAAGAAGCGGAAGAAGAAGAAGGAGAAGAATGATGAAAATGTTGGCCGACTCGTGCTCCCTCAATGGCAATACGGTAAGGACACAACTGTCACAGAGCAGTTAGCCAGAATGAGAAAGGAACATGGGAGAAAGAGGACAACAAACAAACAATATATTGTTACTTTTAAAGCAAACCAGTTGAGAGGCACTACAGAGAACGCATGCTCAACATTTGGAAGGGAAATTCCACCGTGGAGGTATCAAGTCAGCACCTCACTGATCAAGTGAAACAAATCCTGAAAGATAAATGTCTCTTGGAGATAGAACCACAAGAAACCCGCTATATTATAAAAAGTGAAGAACGTGTGTTAACTGGGAAGGAATTCCTCAACATTACCAACATAATAAACGGTGAAACGGAAACGAAGACTTGATGTACAAAAAAAAAAAAAAAAAAAAGAAAGAGATGTCGACACCCCAACGGAAGCGGAGAAAAAAAAACAGATACAAACTGTGAAAGAAATGATGCAATAAGAGAAGAATACACTGCTGAACATGTCAACTACCTCTTACAGCATATTAAAACTAACGACGTAACGGAGCTTAACAATCTGGTGCAAAAATGGTAACGCACCTCTTTATAACACGGTGAGAAATCTTGAACAACAAGAACAAAAAGCCCACCTAAGACACATGGACAATCCACGTGCAAGACTATGGGACAAATACAAGATAAGACATGGTTTGCCCGCTGCAGTGGAAGAAATAAGATTAGCAAGGGATATTGACAAAGGACACCCAGAACTGCACTTTCCAAAACAACGAAAGAAAATTTTTCCTGGAACTGAACGGAAAAAGAAGACAGAACATAGAGTCCCAGAGGCAAAAACCTTCTGGAATGACTTATGGGACACCCCAAAACACAACAAAGCTCCAAAATTGTGAGATAACATAAATGCAGAACTCCAAGCCATGGATGATGGTATCGAATGAATATATTGAATGAAACTGCATTGAAACACACCTTCAAAAAAATAGCCATCTGGAAAGTACCAAGACCTGCAGTGTTTAAAAGATTCATCACATTACAGACTCATCCACCGACTCCAAAGTTGCCCTTGATGAAGGTGACGTCCCAGAAATGATAGCAAAAGATAGAAAGACCCTCATCCAGAAGGAAACTGAGAAAGGGAACCGGGCTAGCAATTATAGACCGTGCCCACCACTAATGTGGAAAATCCTGACCGGACAGATAGCAGAGAGAATATATATTTCCACAAGAAGAAAAGGATCGCTGGAAGAACAGAAAGGATACGGGAGAAGAACCAAAATGGCAAATGACTTGCTCTCCATTTGTCAGCTGATCTCGAGAAAAGGGAGGAAAGATAATGCTATGAGATGGATCAACTACAAAAGACATACGACATAATCCCGTATAGTTGGACACTCAAATGACTCAGGATATTCAGGATCAGCGAAGTCAGTAGTGAGATTCATAGAAAACTATATGAAAAACTGGAAAGTAGACTTGGGAGCCAAAGGAGAAAATTAGCAGGGCTAAGTATAAAAAGGGGAAATTTCCAGAGAGACTCTTTGTCCTCATTACTATGATACCACCCAAAAGAGGCAAAGGGAAAAGGCTATCACCTCATGTACATGGACAACATAAAAATGTTTGCAAAGAATACTGAATAGCTAGAAACGTTCAACAAAGTGAAAGAATACAGCGACGATGTTAGGATGGAGTTCGGGATAGAAAAATGTATACCTATGGTAGTGCACAAAGGAAGGCTCACAACAGCAGAATGAATCGAATTACTGGACAAAAAATCAGAGCATTGACCACAAAGGACCGATACAAATACCTGGGAGTTCTCGAATATGACACGATTAAACGGAAAGGAACGAGAGAGAAAATAAGAAGACAATACCTAAGGAGAAAAAAATATTAAAGACCAAACTAAATAGCAGAAATCTGATAAAAGGAATGAAGACATTGGCAGTGTCTGTAGTTAGATACACATTTTGGATAAAAAAAAAAACCCCAAACAACTCTAATCAATGGACTGGCGAATGAGAAAGCTGATGACAATGCACAAGGCTTTACATCACAGAGATGACACAGATTGACAGTGTGTGAGGAGGGAAGGGGGCAGTAGAGGACTCATCTGCATAGAAGCACTGTGCCCCTAAAGTATGTGCCAGCAGATAGTGAATACACTATGAAAAGCACCCGAATCAGTGAAACGAACAACAGAAAAAGTAGCAAACGAAGGAGCAGCACGCACAGCTAACAAGGAAAGAAAAATGGGAACAGAAAAAACTGCACGGAGAATTCAAAAGACAGATACAAAATGTCGCAAACGAGAGATCATGGACATGGTAACGCAAAGGAAAGTTGTAGAGAGAAACAGAATCACTCATTATGGCAGCCGAAAACATCAGGACAAACTATGTCGAGGCGGAAATTGACAGAACTTGAACAAAAAGCAAATGCCACCTACGTGAAGAATGGGATGAGATGGTAAAGAACATAACCATTGAATGTAGTTAACTAGCCAACAAAGAGTACAAAAACAGACGCGACAGGGTAGCAACAGTGATACACGTGGAACTGAGCAAACGACTATGATTCGACCATGTAGACAAAGGTATCAGCAAAAACTGGAGAAAGCCCTGGAAAATGGAAGCTACGAATTACTTTGGGACTTTGACATCTAATTTGACCATCCCATCCAAGCGAGAAGACCAGACCTGATAATCATGGACAAGGGAAGGAAAGCCTGTCAAATGATAGACGTGGCTGTGACAGTAGATCACAGAGTAAATACGAAAGAGTGAAAAGCTAGGAAAATACCAATATCTAGCAAGGGAACAAGTAGAGCTGTGGAACATGAAAGTCAGGGTCGTACTAATGATAGTGCATGCATACAGAACCGTACCAAAGACACTGAAAACGTGATTGAAGGAATAGGAGATAAAAGGAAGGATTGAGACTACACAGATCACAGCGCTGGGACGGTACGAATACTGGTGAGAGTATTGGAAACTATCTACGTCAAAAGACTGAAGCAGATGACAAAACATGGCCAGCAACAATTGCAGAAAACCTGGGAAGACAAATTGATTCACGGAATGTACGCAAAAAAGATGAAAGAGGCAGATGTGCAATCAATTGAAGACACGCCAGCAGTTGAGGAGCATCGGGCAGAAGGTAACGACGGATGACTTGATAATCTCTATACAAAACCAGAGATTCACAATCAAATCCTATCAGGATAGTACGGCTGTCTGCAACTTCAAGCATAGATCTACGGGATAGTGCGGTTGTTTACAACTGATGGAGAAGGCCACTCTGAACAAAACGCATTGGGCCAACTTTTCTACACGCTTTATCACAGAAAACAAAAGAAAAGCATAAAAAGCCCATCAAAACCAGCTACATCGCAGTTGAGCAATTGCCTTGCCCCGTGGAAGAATAGATGAGAATTGAGGGGTTTTGTAGTGAAGAGGTAGAGAGTGGCATGACTAGCGTAAATCTCTTGGTGCCAACAAGTCAGACGTCATTCTTTTATGATGAATAAATACCTTTTTAGAACTTTTTTTTTTTTTTTACTTTTCATTAACTTTTGAAATTGAATTCCTCTTGTAAATGTTAATTAGCTACACGACATTTTTAGATACTTTCTTTGATTCTTGTTATTGATATTATTGCAAATTTTCTTAACGACTTATTGTTAAAACGGAAAAATGAATTTTCCATGCTTTAAATGACGGAAGAAAAAATAGCACCTTCCATTCTTAGAATTCCTTTATAGAGTAATTCATTAAAAAAAAATCCAGTGAAAACCAAAAAAAAAAAAAAAAGAAAAAACCCAACAAAACGAAACAAAAATTCAACAAATCAAAACAAGCTAACCCTTCCCTTGGTAAATAATTGTTCTGTCCTGTATAAGAAATAGATGGGCACTTAAAGGATTTGCTGGAAGAAGAAGTCTGGAGGTGAACTGAATTGGAACCTATTAAGTAATACGGGGTATGACTTCGATCTGGACTCCAGGCTGAAATACCGTTGAGTCACAAGTCTGAGTAGTTGCAGACCTCTATCTGTTAGAGCGTCTGGGATCGTTGTTTAAAGTTGCGGGCAGCCGTGCTATCCGTAGTGCTTGAAAATTACTGAGATCTGCACGATCACGAGGCTCTGTCCTTAAAGTTGCTGGCAGTCTTACTGTCCAGATTGTCCTTTAAAGGGACGGTAGAACTCTTTACACTGCTCAGCATCCATCAACTACGGATTGTTCACGTCTGTGATCTAACCACGTCAGCCTTATTGTCAAAACACTTCTGCAGGGGCAGTACATCCCCATAGCTAGCTCTAATCTGCCGGGGGAAGGACCCTCCTGTCAAACCTACAACATTGGAGTCCTGCTCCTATCCATGCCATCTCGATGGGCCAGAAGATACTAACCCTAGGCTTTAAGGGTGGGGTTGGCACTGGGCAAAGTAACGTCGCCCTAAGTTCATTGCTCAGACTTTAAGGTTATTTAGCTCACAGGCCCCATTGTCTATGGTCTTATTGCTGTGGAAATACCTCCCAACAATCTTTGCTTGCGAGGCCAAGCCATTCATTCATCTGAAAAAGGTATCAAAACCTACATTAAGCTGGGTTTTTTTTATATAATTGTACATTCAACTTTTGAAGGCAACGATCTTATTTCGCTTCTCCGGACGACATTTTTTATGGGATGAGTGAAATGTGAAAAATGTCGAATACCATAGCTTAAGAAAAGTTGAGTGATTGATTAAAAGGTAAAGTGATAGGTAAGAAGTCTGTCTGGAAAGTATCTAGCCATTTAATATAGACAAAAAAAATAACCCTCCGTGCAATGGCAACTTAAACCATTCAAACTACACCCCTAGAGACCTCAAACACTTATCTCAGCGTCCCTCCCATTGCTGAGTCTTCTTTCACGATCATCATCGGCTGCCTCATTGTGTTCTCCTTAATCTCACTCAAGGCTTGAAATCTTCTTCTTTTTCAATGAGAAGAAGACTGAAGACACAAGGAGCCAAATCTGAGCTGTGAAGGGACCCCCACTCCAGGGTGATGAGATGTTCTATCAAAACCCTTTCACAAGACGGGAAGAGTGGTTAGACTCGATCATTGTGAATGCAATAGTTACCCAGTACACAAGTCTACTTTGTGGTGTCTTATTGCCAACTAATTTATCCAACAAGGGAATGTCTGTTCATGCACATGCAGTAAAGTCCGTTCTAATTCGTTGCCCAGTTACATTAAGACTGCGCGGCCGGTTCACGTGTTGTTAAAAATGGCTGGATACTTTTCGAACAAACCTCGTATTTGTGTGCGGCTTATACCGGCTTAAACCGTAATTTAGAAAAAGAGCGTTCCCACCCAATCCGTATCAAATGTTGAGACAAATCGTTTTCATATCAAATTAATAGTAAGTACAAATGAATTGGTTTAAACAGTTTTTATTCATGGAAATTTTGGTAATAGTGACACACTGAATTAACATGAATGATTTATGAGCCTTTGGTTCAAAAGAAAATATTGTCGCATATCTTTTTTAGAACTCATTCAGGCGAAAAGCAACCCATGACGCTTGGTCTCGCAGTATACCAAGTATTAACATGATAAAATAACGATGCAAAAATCAACGTTAAATTTCTATTTAATGACCTATCATATGAAAGATAGTTAAAACATAATAGGCGGTTTATTCAGACGTTCTGTATTCATATCTATCGGCACCATCTGTTAACAAATAATCAATTCCTTGACTTGAAGACAGGATATTAAAAGAATAAACATCAAGACACATCGGGGATCTGTCGAAGCCCAACTGAGACACACCCATTAGACGAAAAGAAAAACGTCAAAAGAAAGATTAAAATAGAGGGAAAGAAAGACGTGAAATTAACTTTAATTCTCAACAATCGTCGTAAAAAAAGGAAGTTGACTATAACTAAGCTATTTATCTAACATTTAAATAAATAACCTGCAACCCACCTACCGACAACTAACCACCTACATGGCTATCACCTGTTGCATTTATGGGTGTAGCCAATTGGCGAAAGCATAGAATTGCAGGTAGAGAAATCCGAGGTGTTTTTACCAGAGTCGGGTCACTGAATTTCATTACCGTAAGTTCACATAGAAAATGGAAATCAAAGGCTCTTCTGTCATGCAAACAGCTTCAATATTTACCAAGTTTGGCTTAGCACAGTACAAAGTCAAACAGGAGTGGTGGGAATAGGTCGAGGAAGAATGTGTAACGCCTGCCTTTCTTGAAAATCAATATTCGAAATCCTGGCTTAAGCAGTAAGGGCATAACTTCGTGTGTTTGTGGTTTGTAAGCCAACCTCGAGGATCATAATGAATGTAGTTTGTTCGATCCTAAACCGTGGCCTTGTGTCAGACTATGATAAGGTTAGTAAGCATCCGCAAATAACTCGGTGGAAAGTTATGAAATGAGGAGGGGAATATCTCAGGCACATCTCTCGTGTTTCAAATTATTCGTGTCCAGTCATGACCAGTCTTCATGAGCCTCAGTCCTTTAGTGTAAGTCATGTGATTGCTTGAGACGGAATATTCTTCATACTTCAAAACTATATCTATAGGTAAAATCGAGACAGATGTCTGTCGTTAGTACTGAAATGTTACGTTTTTCAAAGAGTGGCTGTAAAAACGAGCTTGTGTTATAATGTTTATCGTGTGTGGATCAACTGTTCATTTCATTTTTTCCTTTAATCATTCCATATTGCAATACATTTTTCCTTCATTTTTCCAACACTTTCCTCTACTTCTCTTATCCTACCTATCTTCCGACATAAGTATGTATGAGAGTGCATCAATAAGTCCGTAGCCTGATTCCGTTGTTATCGGCTGAGTTTCGATCTGAATTTTTCAACGTATAATGTTCGATCGACGTAATTCACCTCCGGATTAAATGCGTTGACAAGGCGAGAAATTAAATAGAAAAATAGATATTTGTAGTGTTGAGTACTTGCTGTGTTTCATCCTTAAGCTACTGACTTATTGGTTTACTTACGTATATATGTATTTAATTACTAACAATGCGATCAAAAAATATGCAAACCTCAAAACGTAAAATGATTGACAAGCGAGACGTATTTGTTCCAAGCCACCCATCATCTTGCTTACCAAGGAGCTAATGGCAGCCTGGTCGGATATTGCCTCCGATAACCAAAAAGTAAATGAGCCATAACAGGCAAATTTTCTTCTCTTCTCTAAGACGCGCCTGCTTGTCCATATATGTCACGCTTTAACACTTTTTTCCCGTCTTTTTCTTCTTGGACTTTCGATGTCATTTGCAATAATTTGCTCATCTTCATCTTTTAACCGTTCGTTTATCTTCTAATTCATACCGCCTTCTCGCGTCGCTAATAGCAAGTGTTTATTTCTTCCCGAGCAGGATGATGTTTGTAGTGACAGGAAAAGAGACATTAAACGTCAGTGTAAAACCGATAGTCATTTATCTATATATGCTTAGGGAATGGGAAGGGGGGTTGTCGAGGAAGGAGATTATTTAGAAACGAGGATCGCAGAAACCGAAATGAAGAAGTGGTTCAGATGGAGTCCAGTGTTCAATGAAATGTATCAGAAAAGTTGAGAAGGAAAGCTTTTCTTTTTTTTTTTTTTTGTGCACCTGCTGCAGACGGGACAGAAAGGAAAATGTGAAATGAAACGTAGAATGATTTATCAGAATTACTCAAATACTGAATTTCTTTTTGTTATACTGTTTATATATAAGCGAAGGTGTATTTTGCAACTTGATAAGATAAATATACGCATGGGCGTATGTATACTCTTTCTATAAAAGGAACAAAAGGCTTGATTAATCCGATATTTTTCACATTTTTGTCCGAATTGCATTGATTTGCTGAAAATTCAACACGTTTTGCCCCAATTTTTTTTTGGGGGGGGGGGGTCACCTGTCCACTACTGACCCCTGGCTCATACGCTGATGTGTGGATTGTGTGTGTGTGTGTGTGTGTGTGTGTGCGCGTTTGCGTAGGAAACATATATAACCGTATATATGTGATTGTATACGTATATATATATTTGTACGTATGGATTCATATGTATACACTTACGCAAAACTCATCTAAATATATTTAAATATAAATTCGACTCCACAAAATTGATTTATATCGATGTGAGTCAAATTTTGAATGGGAGGGGATGCTACTCACAAACAAATCAAATTGATATTGAACAGATGAGCAAAAGCACAAATTTACAAGAACTTCTTACGAAATCCAGAATTAAAAAAAATATCGAAGTGATTTATCCGTAAAGAAAAAAAGAATGCACACATATATATATATATATATATTTGTATGCATAGTGCGTGTGTATACAGAGTATTTAAAAACGCAACATTTAAAAGGAGAATAGCCCTTCAAAAGCAACCTCGAAGTTGCCTCCCTTAAATTTACAGTCGGCTTATTGGCTGATACGCTTAGCTGAGAATACAGTACATGACAGGTAATTCCAAAATCTATTTTAAAGAGTTATTTCCTTTTTAAGTATTGTTTCCTGTAGACACCCCGTATAATTGATTGTTGGGGTTAGCAGTCGACTTTTAAAAAGTCTTTATTATCAGGTGAGAATACTTTTATGGTTGATTTATTTCTTCTGATTTATGATTCGACCGTAACAAAGTGATCAAAATAAAAAGCAATCACTACTAGATTTTGTCAAACGGGTATGATTATAAAACTTGCCAAGCACAACCCATCATGATCTAATAAATTTCTTCTGTACATCTTATCTGGGATGAAACGCCAAACTCTGGTAGTGAGTAATACGCAATTAACTCAGCTAAGAAACAGGCCCTGAGTTCATCATCATCATCATCATCATCATCATTATCATCATCATCAGTCTTTTAACGTCCGTTGTTGGACATGGACCTTCCACGTGATTCACTGCAATTATCTATCATGGGCGTCGCGGAGCCAGCATTTCCTGAATTTGTCTAGTTCATCTCTCCATCTTGTATTCTGTTTCGCATGTGATCAGTGGGGATCAATGTTGTGATTCGTGATATCCATCAGTTGTCAGTCATTCTTGCAACATGGCCAGCCCACTGCCACTTAAATTTTTTAAAAATAGATTCTATAATGTCTTGGATGCGAAATCAGGTCATGCCTCTCCCCAAAATTTAAATCACCGCAGAAAACATCAGAAAACTCAAATGGCAATGGGCTAGTCATATTGCAAGAATGTCAGGTAATCGCTGGACACCAGGACTCACGACATGGACCCCTACAGATCAGTGCCCAACAGAAAAATAAGATGGCTTGACGAACAAGACAAGTTCAGTAAGTATTGGCTCCAAGACGCCCATGATACAGAGGTCTGACGAATCGTGGAGACGGTCTATTGCCAAGGACAGAACTCAAAAGGCTGCTGCTGCAGTTGATGAAACTTGTTGAAATCATTTCATACTGCCGTGAATGATTCGTCCAATTGGCTAACGATACCGAATCTGGAAGCAGACAATAGGAATCTGGAAAATAGCTTTAGGTCAGGTTGCTATAAATATATATATATATAGGTTGCTATATATATATATATATATATATATATATAATTAAGAAATGGATATATGATCCGACTGAATGATTATAAATTGCGTTGTATACAGAAACTTATTTGAAATGATCACCCGTTATTAAACGGCGTATGTATCGTTTGACCTACACAATGTAAATAGAATAAACAATTGAAGAAATTTTGGCTGCTGCAGGAATCAAACCTGCTTTAACGTAACGTTGCTCTTACCACTGAGCTAAACAGCCGTTGGTAATGCAATATATATGAATGTATATATATATATATATATATATATATATATATATATATATATATATATATATATATATATATATACATATATCGTGCAGTTATGCATATTCTAGTGTTACTCATTTAGTGATGAGCTGTTCAAGCGATTCAAACCACTATAAATTCCAAAGCAATCTCAATAAAACAACAGCTGTAAAGGTTATTTTCATCCCCCTACCACCAGCAAAATACCTAATTAGTGAATACACATTAATGATAAGATACATTTCTTTCAGGTTGAAATTGGAATTGTGGCAAATATACAAGACTTGAGCGGGTTCTTGTTGATAACCCCCTTGGCTGAATGACTAAAAGCGACCAGACGTATACTAGACACCTTCTGGCTAGAGGTTGAGAGATCGATCTCACCATGGGCTTACTCTTTATTCTCCGATTACGCTGTTTGGTCATTGTCATGTGATTATGGTATGATTCAAAGATGTGATAAAAGGCAACTTTTATTTAGGATGAATGTAAAAACTAGTCTAAATTAATAATGATTAAGACCGATTTCACATCATCCGAAGTGAAGTGGCTTATGTGTGGAACTCTTTTGGAATCGTGAGAAACGCAGTCAAGCTCATAATACTGATTCACACTCGACGTTCAGGTCAAAATTAATAATTGTAATGGCTTAGAAAACCAGATGAACTTTACAGCATAAATAGTCAGTTTTACTTATTACCAAAGAAATATTGTCTCTGGAAAGAATTCTATCAGAGGGTAATTTTTTTTCAGTCCCCTTTTCCTTTCTCATTAGTCATCCTGTTTTTATCCATTTCAATACATGCAAAATATTTCTGAGACCACAGGAAATTCTCGGGTCCCTTTTGGCTCCCTTTGGACCCTGAATACGAAGTATCCTCATATACTTCCCCGCCTCACAAATCCTCTGGCTAGGGTACATTTTGTTGTCACAAGTAACACCATTTTGTCATATTGGATGCAATTGTCAACTCTTTTCTGTTCAACACTCAAGAGTTTCTTTCATTTCTTGTAAATTCGCCATGGCCGCTTTTGTGATTTGGTAATGATGCAAGAGTCACGGTTAACTTTGTTAACAAAAAAGCTCCATGTAATTTGAAAAAGAAGAATAGTGCACACAGGATAGAACTGACAACTCAACTAAAACACACAAAAAAAAAAGACCTAAATTTTATGCATACTTACTTCTGTCCTTCTGTATATATACTTATTTTAATTCACTTCTACATAGATGCATATATGTATATTCAATCGCTATCGGCATATAGATATGTGAGCTTGGATATTTATGTAAGTGTCTTCTGTAAGTACTTCCGTGCGTGTGAATGTGGGTTTTTATGTGCGCCTGGGCCTCTGTGTGTACGCACGTGTCCGTAGGCTTTCAGATAAGATTTACCCATTCTATCCGTGTGTGTTTAAGTCGCAGCTTGCACAACAGCTGTAAAAATGACTTGCAATAAAAAGAAATCGTATCGGTGTCAGGAGACTTGGAGAGAGAGAGAGAGAGAGAGAGAGAGAGAGAGATGGTGGGTGAGAGAGAGAAAAAGAGAGGGGAAGAGGTGGTGAGTGAGTGAGAGAGATGGTGAGTGAGTGAGAGAGGGTGAAGAGATGGTGAGAGAGAGGGAGAGGGAGAGATGGTGGGTGAGTGAGAGAGATGGTGAGTTAGTGAGTGAGTGAGAGAGAGAGAGGGGGGAAGAGATGGTGAGAGAGAGAAAGAGAGAGAGAGAGAGAGAGAGAGATTATGTGACAATGTAGAGAAGAAAAGACAAGGCCGGGAATATTGTCAGAGAGACACGGAAAAGAAAGAGAGAAAGAGAAAGAGGGGAGAGGAGAAAGAACATAAATCACGCTCACGAGAGAAAGAGAGAAAGGAGAAAAAAAACAGAGAGAGAGAGCGAGCGGTTGGAAGGAGACCGAAGGAGCATAGAAGGGAGAAAAAAAAGAAGGAAATGCAGGTCATGAGTGAATCACAGAGCAAATGGGTGAACGAGAGAGAAAGCAAACATGATAGAAAGAAAGAATGACACAATGAAAGAAAGAATGAATGAACGAAAGGAAGAAAGAATGAAAGAAAAAAAACGGAATAAAGAAAGGATGAAAGAAAGAAAGGAAGAACGAAGGGAAGAATGAAGTAAAGAAAGAAAGGATGAAAGAAAGAAAGGGGGCATGATAGTTGGTTGAATAGAAATAATCGGTGAAGAATAGGAATTGATAGAAAAACTAACAGGGACAAGAAAAGAAAGAGAGAGGAAGAGAGAGAGAGAGAGAGACGGGGGGAAGAGAAAGAGAAGACAAGTGCTAGGGAAGCATCGATGGGTAATATAGAGAGCATAAGGGAGAGACAGAGAGAGACAGAGAGAGAATTTGCCGGAACGAAAAACCATTGCTGTGTCTTTTTACAGCTTCCCAGTCGCTATTTTTATTATCAATACAAAATAGTGGGTGTGTCCAGAAAGTGATTACACAGGTCAGTTTCGAGTGCTGCGATGAGTGGGGTCGGGGAAAGGAAAGGGAAGTTGTGCAGAAAGAACTCGGGGCGGGCGGAGAACATTAGAAAGTGGTGAGAGTAAGCTCTGATTCCCGTTGGGCTGGAAGGAGTCAAACCAATTGCTTGAAATTAACATGCATAGATACTTAAACAGTGAGTGGCAACATATGTGAGCGATACCATTGAGTGCTGTCGATAGAGATTCACCAACCCATTTCCTCTTCCTCCTGCGTGCGCATGTATATATATATATATATATTATATATATATATATATATATATATATATATATATGCAAACATATGAGGCAGTGTCAAACGAGCGGCCTAATGTGCATATGCTATCTTTTAAAGATGCATTGATTTGCTTTTCATTTCTTTCGTTATTCTGTCGCCAGGCAATTATTTTGAACTTCCGATGTATTTTTCGATCATCTAAATCTATTTTCCTTTCTTCCTTTCTGTGCTTCTTTCTTTCTTTCTGTCTTTCTTTCTTTCAAGCTTGTTTTCTCTCTTTCTTTCTTATATTGAACTTCCTTAATGATTTTTTCGTTCATCCAAATCTATTTCTTTCTTTCTTGCTTGTTTTCTTTCTTTTTTTCTTTCTTTCTTATAATGAACTATTTAAATGTTTTTTTCGTTCATTAAAATATGTTCCTTTCTGTTTGCCTTTCTTCCTTTCTTATTTTTATATGAAAATTTAAAAAAGGTATTTTTCTAACATTCAAATTTCTTTCTTTCTTTCTATCTTTCTTGCTTGCTTTTTTTCTCTCTTTTTTACTTTCTTTGTTATACTGAACTTCTTTTTTCTGTTTTTTTCCATCATCCAAATCTGTTTCTCTCCTTCTTTTTTTCGTTTCTTTCTTTTCTTTTCTTCCTTTTTTCTCTCTCTATCCTTCTTTCTATCTTTCTTTCTCCCTTTCTTTCTTCCTTTCTTTCTTTTCTTTTTTCTCTCTATTTCTCTCTCTTTTTTTCTTTCTACCTTTCCTTTTTTCTTTCTTCTTTTCTTTCATCTTTGTACCTTTCTTTCTTTCTAATTCTTTCACCAAACTTGTTTTAATGTTTTTTTCTCGATTATATAAATCTTTCACCCTTCCTTCCTTCCTTCCTTCCTTCCCTTTTCCTTCTTTCTTCCTTGAACTTCCCTCTCTGGGATGCATGCATCCAAAGGGGTACATTTACACTTCTCATCGAGTGAATAAGGATTTGAGAATATAATCGTGGTTATATGTACCATGTAACAAGAAAATAGGAATTCTGAAATCTTATGGTGTGCAAAACTCATTCAATCTGATTGCTAAATCTGATACTCGAACACTGTTGTCAGTACCTCTGGCAAAAATTATCAGAGGATGGTCACTCAGCTTTGATTTTATTTATTCCTGGAGAATATGAACAAATCACACAAAATCTTTGTCTGATGGTTTGATATTCTGGCTTCATAAAATGTAGATCAAACAGTTATTCAAATTATTGGCATTTTTCCAAATCAATTAAAGGAAACAAATTTAATGGAATCGTTCGATGCCGAAGGAAGAATTATGGAACCAAATTTTGATTTGTATTTCTAAAACACATACCAGTGTAGTGATATGTAAATTAGTCAACAGTTGAAAGAGAGTACTTGCCGGCCTTAACAAACTGTTCGGGTTATTGTTGGACTGGGTTATTTGAAAGGAAACATGGCTTCCACGAGAGAGTTCTTAATTTATATAATGGAAGTCATTATAAAACTCCTTCGAGAAGGAAATCCAACAAGGAATGTGGCTAAATGTTATTCTCAGTCAGCTGTGTCTGAGATTTGGTGCAAGTATGAACAAAATGGCAAGATTATGAAGAAAAACGTGCATGTAGACCTCAATCAAGGCATCGGAACAGAAAACTCAAAGCAATATGCCTTTAAAACAGAAATTTGCTTCGAGGTAGAAGAGCTGGGAGAACATCCTTTATTATTATTATTATTATTATTATTATTATTATTATCTGAAAAAAATACGGTCATGACATTTGGTTGGTGTTTATATCCTTGGTGTTCAGTTTCAGGAGATACTTTTTTGGATTTGCAGTTACTACCCCAATACTCCAATAACGATTGGTATGATCTTAATCCATTTTCCCGAATTTTTTTTTTCAGTTCGATTTTCAAGTCTCGGTATTTTTCTTCAAATGGGCTGAGGCTGCTTCTGAGTTATGTCTCAAGTTTGCACTAATTTTAACTGCCAGATACCATGTGCTCTACAATTCCTTGATATTCATTACGGGTCTTACACGATAAACTACATAACAAGTGAATGCATCTCAGAAAGTAGCCCAGAAATAGTACAAGAAAAAAGGACGACAGCGTATTGGCAGTCATACTCTTGGTATTATACAAACGACCAGGATTCGGCACAATAGACAAATGGAACTTGCACAAACCGGAGAGCATCCTGGAAAGTAGCAGTCATAAATTATCCAGGGACGCCAGCATCCAAACCAACCACGCCATCTAAGCAAGATGACAGGATTGGTAGTTGTTCTCAAGGAAGAGAGAACCTGTCAAATCATTGATGTTGCTGTGCCTTGTGGACCATCGAGTGAATAAGACTGAGAGGGAACGATTAGAAAAGCGCCAGGACAAGGTAGGTAGCTGAGAAAGGTTTGGAACATGTTGGCGCACTTAGAAGAAAAAGACATTGAAGTCAAAATTGGTGGAGTTGAGAATAAGAGGAAGGATTGAGACTTTGCAGACCATAGCCGTACTGGTATCTGCAAGAATGCTGAGGAGGGTACTGAAAAGAAGAGACTAACGATCTCAATCCCCAGCAATTGCTGAATATCTAGAGAGAAAATGTTAGAGAAGTGGGGAAAAGTCCGAAATGTATAAACCACGGTGCCGAGAGGAGGGCAGGGTACCTGAGAAAAGTATCTGTCACTCAGCCTCTAGTGTTGTCTACAGGACGTCTAGTGAGCAAGTGCAAACCACAGCATTGCTGTTGGCTGCAGAAATGCTGAGAGGAGGACTGGGGACTTGATTTGATTTCACAATCTCCAGCGATGACAGGCAAGCATTTAGTGTGAACATGAAGACGCATGAATAAATTATGAATCACTGCGACCCACATATGCTTCTTTTTACCTCGTAAATTGGGCAATTTTGTTGGTATAATTAAGTTACCTTCATGAATATATTACCTAAATGGTTTGAATTATAAATTCATGATAAAAACAGGTCTGGCCAGTCACTCGATAGGTTGATCAGTTAGGTTAATCGGAGAAAGGGGTGGTCACTGAATGTTTCTTTTCATGCCTTTTTTTGGCTTGTGATCACTAAAAAGCACAAAGCCTGAACGCTACTGGACACAAACTAAAGGACAGATTTGGCATGAACTTGCATGGTAGACTGAATCACCGAATAAAGATCTATAGGGGGTTCAAAAGACCAAAAAACCTATTTCCTCATCACTGCTGTAATTAGCAGTGATTAATAATGAGACCAGACCTAGTAATCGAAGACAAGGGAAAGAGAACCTGACAAATAATAGACGTAGCTGTACCTGCAGATCACAGAGTAAATACGAAAGATTGCAAAGAAATATCAGGACCTGGCAAGGGAACTAGCAGAGCTGTGGAACATGAAAGTCAGGGTAGGACCAGTAATAATAAGGGCACTCGGAACCGTACTGAAGACCCTGAAAACGAGATAGGTGGAACTGGGGATGATGAAAGATTGAGAGTATACAGACCACAGCACTGCTTTAGACTGAGAGGGGGAAGAGGAGGGCTGGAGACTTGGGGAGACTCGCTGTCACTCACTCTCCAGCGGTGACCACCGGGCAACTAATATGAAAATGCAAATAATGATAATAATCAGGTGAATTAATAGTAAATTAGGAGAGGTATAAAAGTAGAGATGACTCTGTGATTACATGAGAATCGTGCAAATGGTTTGAATTTGGTATGTAGACAAATGGTATAGGTACAAATCGTAAGCGGTCCCGGAGAATAGAAAACGTAAGATTCGTTGAGATTCAAATTGATCACTCAATCCAGGCAAGAAAATCAGATTTCGTCATCGTAAACGGAAAGAAAAATCTGTCAGACAGTGGACATCACCCTATCAATAGATCACAGTGGAATCGAAAAAAAAGAGTGGAAAGTTAGACGAATATATAGACTTCGTCAGAGAGCTGTGGAATAAAATGACTCTTCCTTGTCATGTTGTTCTAGAGTAATATATGTGTAGGTTGTAAAAAACTGCAAGAAAAAGACGACACTGGGCTCAGACTCGGTTGATAGATCAAAGGTAGTTCGCAGACATTCGTTAAAATGAAGATGTTTTTTTCGATTTAGATCGAATCCGACAGGCTGTTGACCAGTCGATAAAAATTGCATAAAATATCAAAGAAACACGTTACAGCAAAAGAAAATAAACTCCATATATCGTTTCCGTTAGGTTCTCAACTACTATTACTCTTTTAAAAACAGATTGATGGTTACATTGTGCGTGTGCTGCTGGGCTACTTCTTGTTATCCTGAAATCAAGTCACCAAGGAATAAGCGTTACACGTTATAGTATTTCATTGTTCTATTGTCATCATACGATATACGTTCACAATTTTCACTGCATTAATATTTCTTCTTTGGCTAACATCTGCTTTCTGTGAAATAACTTCGATGCGATTTTTCAAACAATATTTCTATTTGATCCCTCGGCATGAAATTCACTGTAGAGCTAACATTTCCTATATCAATGTCTAAAGTACAAAAAAAGAGAGCATTTTCGTCGAATTTCAAGTCCATGAGAAACGTTATTATATTTCAAAGATATTTCACAGATCTTTGGTCTTTCCTATACCATAGTTATGTAGGTTCTACTTATCTCATAATCTCCTCCTGTTTTTATTACTCTCCATTGAAAGATATCTCCCAAGCGTGTCTCATCTTTAATGTAAATGCTTTAAAGTGAAGGCAGGTTGTCTTTTCTGGTGATTCTCCTCTGACAGAATTTCTCTAATGACTCTTGCAACACCTCAATGATTTTTCGTAATATTTTTGTCGTGTTTAATAATCCGGTAGCCTTCTATTGTATCAATCATCTAGTTATTAATAAATTCCTCCTTACTCTTTTCTTCTCTATTTCCCTCATTTGTCTCCATTTTTTACGCTTCATTTTTTATGCTTGATTTATACGCTTCTCCGTTTGTTTTTTTATTATCTTGCCCTTGTATATATTCGCCGGTTCCTTCTTCGACGTTGTTACCATCTCTACTTGAATCGTCAACTTTTTTTTTGCCTCATCATCGTCCTAGCTTTCTTTTGCAACACTTTTTCTCCGTTCTCACCAATTTTCATGAAGTTATCGCCTTTCTCCTCTTCCTGGAATCTTTCCTTGTCTAAGCCTTCCTCTTCCTCCCTTGTTTTTCTCTTTTCCTTTCTCAACTATCTTTTTCCTCACAAACTTCCTTTTCTTGTTACCGGTCTTCTTCACTTGATATTAACCCATCAGAATCGACGGCCATCATTTCTTCAGTCTTTCTTATTCAGTTTCCTTTTTTTTCTCTCTCTCTCTCTCACTCTCTCTTCCTTTTCTTGGCCCCTTTCTCCTCGCACGAATGCACGCACATCGATATCCCTCCGGTGGCCTTTTTTTCCCCCCTCATCACCAGCTTTATCCATGAAAAGACGTCCCTTTCCTTAGTTCATCCAGCTTGTACGTTGATTGCCACTGGCTTCAACAGCATCAGATACGGCGGCCAAGGAAGGCGCGTTGCTGTGCACCGAAGGAGCCTAAAATCCGCATTTATTCACATGTGAATGCCAGTAATCGGCGAATGAAGGCAAAAATAGCGAGCGGCCACTGCGTAAACATAATACTTCGCGTGTGAAAATATTTGTACGAGCCATGCTTCGCTTTGGAGTAAGCGTGCAGATGGCAGCTGCAGCTATGTAATAAACATTCCTTTATCTGGTCTACCTACGGGCGAATTGCTGGGTTCCAGGGATCCGGTCCGGGCGGAGGTTTTTACACAGTATAAAACATGGCAAGTCTCACCTCATTCTATTTTCCCCCTTTTTCCAAGATCCATTCATCATTTCTATTCCTACTGGATCTGAATCTTTTGGGAATTTTCTTCATCTTTGCTTATCTTCCCCCCTTAGCTCAATGGAAATATTTAATATTTGCCTCTAAATAGATAAATAAACTCATAGTCTGCGAGGTGCTTTTTAAATTATATATCTGTATTTGACTAAAATATATATATACAGAGGCATGCAAAAAGTAAATTGACACCAATAGTTTTGATTTAACAAGTTTATAATATAGCCCACATGCATTCAATGAGATACATGTCAATGGGGTGACTTGACCAAAGACTTCGTATCATGCAGTATCTGAAGATTGAGAAAATCTTGATTTGTCAGAAAAAAAGGGCTTATCTCAATTGCCTACTAATTTTTCCTCATAATATTAGTCGCAGTTAAAAGGAGCTTCCGACTGGTTACTTAACCAAGATGATGTCCTTGAGTATGCCCCTCATCTCTCTTTCTCTCTCTCTCTCTCTTTATATATATATATATATATATATATATATATATATATATATACATACATATAGCACAAATCAGGTTTGCAATATAACATAATATGATATGATAAAAAACAATGTCTGATATGTAATGGATTTATTTCAAAGAGTGCTCGATACATCTTTAATCTTTAAGCGTTAAGTTGCTTTAGAGTAGAGCTGGGAATATATTAGAAAGTAGATTCACTACACAAACACGTTTATGTTTCAACCCTGTTTGGGCCTTCTCAGGTAAATGAATATGTATCTTTTAGATTCTTGTTTTGAGAATTGGGGGAAATTTTTAATGTTGCTAGGTGGAAGGGGTTATTCTTTTGTCTTATCGTTGTTTTATTTATTGAGTTTGAACTATATGTGTTTTGCTGGTGGTTAAAAATTTCGTGTCAGGGGGTATGGTCTAGGTGTTGGAGTTATCTGTAAATGGATGCTGGGTTGTGTATTCTATGGGGGTGTCTTAATCTCTACCTAAGAGTCATTAGATTTATTACATATGTTAAGGTCCTTTATGACCATGATGGGTTGTATTATTCTCATTTTGCTTAGACAGGGGGAAGTAGACTATGTTGATTAGATGGTTCTTTAACATGGCTATGTACATAAACTGTTTATGTCACTTTTTGTATATTAGTGTATAGGTTATTGAGTTATATTTATTAATAAAAATTTTGATCGATGCCGGCATTGTAATGATATTTCATTTTTTTTTAATAAATCTATTTAAGGTTTGATATTTCGGCTTGGTATACTATATTTGATCTGTGACAGTCGTTTTGCAGAGGACAACTATTCTTGTTAGTACAATTGCAGTCAGAGATGAGAGTAGACTACTACATCTACCTAGGACAACGAATTTCTTTGAAATCCTCCAAAGAATCACTTTAGGGTGGCAAGCTTACAGCTCAATGGCATGCATTTAGTCATGTATTGTGGGTTAAAAACATGAAATTTGGTACATGTATGTAGTTGCCCCGATAGGAAAATCACATAAGTTTTAAAAAGAAAGGTCTGCAACCAATGTCACCTATGGAGCTGGAACATGGAACTCAACCAAAAGATTGGCTCTTAAGCTGAGAACTGGGCAACATGTACAGGAAGGAATCATATCTAACATCAGGTGGAGAGATGAAGACGACAAAGTCTTTCAGAAAACAAAATAGGGTTTGAGATATGGAGGCCGTAAGAAAACTCAAATGGTAATGGATTAGTCATTTTGAATGGATGTCAAGCTTCCACTGGACACGGCTCACAACCTAGATCTTCAGAGATCATATGCAAAACTGTTTCCAGGAAAAAATAAGATGGCGTCACAAAGTAGATAAGTTCGGGAGATCTGGCGAATCGTTGGTCTATATAAAACACCGGACGTTAAAGGACTGATGCTGCTGTCGCTGTTACTGCTGCTGATGGTGATAATGTTTATGTGGTTTTTTTCTCACATACTTGCAAGGAACATCTTCATTTAACAGTTGATGATATCTATCAAAACCCAAGTTCAAAGATTACCAAAGATTATTTTCATAGGCCGTGTATGGGACAGTTATATCCATGATACGCATAAGGATCTATTGGAAATGAAGGAACATCACGTGCAGCGACAGCAATGAGCGAGACAATTTAGAGGGGCAAAAAATGTACCTCCAATAGTGTGACTTAGATCCGGTCCTAACGTCCCTCATTTGAATCGACTGGTCATGCCAGAGACTAAGTTCTATCCCTTGGATTGTCAAAGGAAAAATGACTAGTTACATCATCTTTGAAAACTGTTAAAGAAACTCGTGCTGCCCAAAGAAGTTTTATGGACTGCCTACCATGCTTCAATGCCGTAAGATTCTATATCTTATTCAACAATAGTGGCCTTCAAGCCTCTTTTCGTAAAATACACAGATTCACTCACTACGATACGCCATGGGAGGAATTTTGTTGAGATTGCAATTGAATACGTCAATCTCAGCCAGGTTCTGGTGCTGGTAATGGACCAACTGCTATTCGCTAAACCTAAAACTATACAATGGAACTTCCGTGCTACATTTGGTGAAGATAAATATGCAATAATGTTCGGTGGATTACACATTAAAATTGTAACTCCTCCGATTATAGGACTCGACAGCAGTGGTTAGGTAACTTCTATCTTCATTTCTGGTATTATTACACTTGAGAGAGCTAATGCTCTGTTGAAGGTCGCACATTTAACCCAAGCCATACTTGTCAATCAATGGACAGCGAACGCCCTCTCCGTGCTCCAGTATATTATACATGACAGATAAGTAACCGCTGTGTCAGATGAAGAGCAACGATTGGATTTAGTAACCTGGAAGGGAGAATACCAGCTGAACAACCACAGTTCCAACGGCCTGGAACTTCAAGGATTGTTGCAGACTTTGAAAAATAACCACGATAATGATTTTATGGGAAATGATTCGAACATGGGAAACCCATTCAAAGAAGATATTGGTGATCCGCAAAGTAGATTACTGAAATCATCATTGGCTCCAATGACCACAGTAGAAAATGTCCACAGACTTGGAAAACAATATGAGCTATTTTCCTGAGAGAAAACAGAGCACATTTACAAATCCAATGAAGAATAAAAGAATAACAGTTGTTTTCCACAGAAGAACAGACCCGAGAAACCGAAGTCTATGGTGGCAATCATGAAAGAATACTGTTCATCGTTTTCCACACTATATATTGCACACCAAACAGGGAGGATATCTTGAAAACTTTTTCAAACATGGAAACCAGCTATGTTCCTCAGCATCTGTCAAGACTCGTGGAATGAGATCTGGCAACAAAGCAGAACTTGAATCTCTAGGAGAACCATTAGAATCAATCCCAGGGTGTCTGCACTAGTTTTAGATAGTGAAGTCATAGTTTAAATTTTGTCCCCTCCTCAGTGTTCTTAAAAATCCGTCACCTTAATCTTGTGTACAGATTTGATATTGTGTGGGATGTTTAAACCAAAACACACTGAAGGGAGCAGCAAAAAAAGACCAGGGAAGTAAGGGAGAAAATTGGTCATTCATCAAGTGTGCTCACTATTAAAGCTCTCTTTGTGTCAAAGAGAACAAAACAGCGCTCTTTCACATGCTGACAGAAGAGATTACGAACACATTTCCAAAGCAAAAACGTTTTCAACACTTTTGATCATCATGTATTTTCATCACTACTGAGGGATGATAAAAATGTCATTGAACCTTGCTCACATGAGGATGCAGACACAAGGATACTACTGCATCTTTATGCTGTTGCTCATGAAGGTTCTAGTGAAATAAGGTTATCATTTGATACGAAGAAATTGCTGCTAAATTTATTCCATCTAAAGCAATGTTTCATTCGTTTATTAGGAGTGACACCATCTCTTCCTTTGCAGTGATGGACAAACACAGCGTATGGGGTATATGGAATTTATTTCCAGATGATACATTCCTGCAACTGGCAGATGCCCTTTCGAGCAGCTCTGACAACATATTTCTAGAGAAAATACAGAGCTGTAGAGAGAATATTCCAGCAGCTCTTCAACGGCATGTGCTTAGAGCCGTCTGCCAAGGAGGACAAGGGTTGCAAAAGGAACCTGGACTCCCAAGCCTTGCAGCCTGGGGTTGGACTGAAAAGGATGGCCCATGGACACTGAAATGGACAATTATTGCACAAGCCCAAAACGTGTACTTTGAATTGATGCAAATGCGTTCAAGTGTTACAAGGCTAGTCTCCTGTGCACAGCTCTTTTTTCTACAGTAGAGGGAGCTGCTTCCAAGACTCCATGAGCATACTAAAACGTATATTTTGATTGCGTTTTGTATTCATGATACATACATAAGTGTTGAGCCTTACTCAATAAGGCAAATAGTTGATTTAGCAACAGTCCTGGCACTATAGACTATATCATGATACTTACAATCTTATGTTAGTTTTAATGAATACGACTAATGATTGAATTCTGCAATATTATTCTTTATTACAAGTTTCAATGTTTGCTTATTATCTTGTTTCTTTTTGCTTTTAAAGATACTTCATTATTACTTTAATATATTGTTTTATTATTTGTCTCGTGTATTATTGCTCATGATTTACTTTATACTATAGTCCATTATTAATTGTAATAAAATACAAAAACAAAAAAGGCATAGTTATAACCATTAGACCCCAAAATTTAATGTTAGAGCTGAAGATACCTAATTTAAATTTCTCTTACCTTACTTTTGATCACTGAAAGTGAATTGAAAACTACCCTCCGTTTTGACTCTTAAATGGTAAAAAAATTGGTTCACGCGCACTTTTGGCCCATGAAATATTCAAAAAGAATGTTTCCATCACTTTTGACCCCTAAAAAGTGAAATAAAAGTTAACCCTCACTTTAGATCCCTAAAAAGTAGAAAAAAAGTACTAATCGCTTTTGACCCCTAAAAAAGTAAAAAAAAAAAAATGTTTTCCTCGCTCATCTTCCCCTCAGAATGTGTTGACCAGAATATGAAACCAGGTAAAAAGGAGAAAAACAGTTTTAAAAAAAAAGTTTTTTCAGTATAGGAGGTAAGGTAGAACCAACTTAATAAAAAAAGATCATCGGAGGATGGAATTAGGTGAAAAAACAACTTCCCAAAAAAGTGTGATCAGAATAAAATGTTCCCTGATGATGTCAAAGAATTCTCCCAAGAAATCAGTATGTTCAATATCGACGTTGAACCGACTGAACACAAAATAAGGATCTAGTTTCGCATTATAATAATATCGTAAATTGAACCCCATCCTATAACATAATGTAATAGCTAAAAATATTCAGAATTTTTTTTTTCATCAAGTGAGATCATTTGGAGGGTTACGCACTAAAAAATAAATCCATGTGCCGTTTTTTCTGGGTGACAATAACATACATACTTGTGTACATACATACACACATACCAAAATGCTAATTTATCATGACTGCTTAACGGCTGTTTTTATTAAGCTCGTCATCAAGTCACTTCCTTCGTATAGAATTAATCTTATAATAATTTGCCGCAAATAAACTGACAAGGGAAACTATTCTGTGCTTAGTATTTGGTATTTTTACCAAAAGTATTCTCCTCATTTTTGACCGCTGAAAATTTTCGCCCCACTTTCGGATGCCTAATAGATAAAAATGAAACCAACTCAGCTGCAATAGAATCTATTATCAAGCAGAGCACAATCTGTATTTATTATGCCTTTCTTCCTGTCCAATTCTCTAGGTCATATTTGTTTTGCTATGTAATAATAGTCATCATCAGTAGTAGACTTTTATCGTTGGACATAGATCTTCTTCAGGATTTGCCAGACCTCTCTATCATGGGCGTCGTGGAGCCAATACTTTCCCAACTTGTCTAGATCATAACGCCATTTATATTTTGCCGGTCACCGTTTTGCATATCTCCAGGTATCGATGTTGTGGGTCATGATTCACATTGGTAGTCTGACATTCTTGTGATATGACCAGCCCATTGCTATTTGAGTTTTTTTAATGGATTTTATGATATCCCTGACTTCTGTTTTTCGCTGATTTCTTGTTATCAAAACAAAAACAAAACAAGCAAACAACAACAACGCCTGAGTGCCATGCTGAATTTAGAAAAAAGTGTATTGATAGCGCAAAATAATCTGTTTGCCCATACAGAGTAAATGACTTCCGCATACACGACATTTTTAATCACGTGTTTGTAAATTTAGAAAAAATGTTATATCACGATGGAATAGATAACTAGATATCAACATGAAACTGTCATTTTCTGGATATTTGTTGAATTAAGCGAGTTTTGATTCAAGATCACAGCTATGAGGCACTTGGTGAGAAATAAACTCTTCGTCAGAGATTTGCGTAACGTCATGTATGACGGTCATTACGCTCCCACAAACTACGCAAATGTATATATTCTACTAAATATAAATCACGACTCACCATATCGAACCCCAGAGATCATATGCGAAACTGTGACCGGCAAATCTACATATTCTACTTCAAGGCATCAAAGACAGCAATGTAAAAGAAATAGTGAATGCATCTCTAAATAAACTTTCTTGGAGAGTAAAATGCTGGCACACCCTTTGTCATCGTTGGGAGAATACAATTAAAATTAGAAATCTAACCAGCCTGGCATTCGGGAGAGGCAAATTGGTTCATCTTCAGCTCATCAAACCAAACCAAGCCGGTGAATATTTATACCACATATTTTTCACCAGCTAAAACGTTTCTCTCGTTTGTTTTACTTTTGTTTCTACTACTTTATGTTAACCAAACTCCAAGGGCCTCGACAAATATGGTATGACCCAGGATCCTGTGATGTACAGTCCACTGATCTATCCCAAGAGTATGATCTTTAAATCAGAGGAGCAAAAGAAAATATAAAGCATAAAGAAAAAGTGAAAAGACGTATTAAGAAGTATCAGTGAATACCACCAGGTGTAATAGCTATGTTATATTATAAATCAAGCACGATTTTTATGGCAGATGAATTAATCTATCAACATTAATTTGCAATGGTAACAGGTGGGCAAATTAAGAAAAAATCTTTTTGTAAACCGTTCTTAAACTTCCAGAAGGATTATTACCAAATCTGTTAAACTGGTTGACGCCCGTAGGCTCATTGTTATCGGTAAATCGTGATTACGGCAACAGATGTGATAGCAAATGAAACAATTCTTCTGTTACGAATTGGTGTCGTAGCTCATTTTGTAATTACGCTGGATCTCAAATTAGTAATGTGGATATACGAATGGTCAATTCGCATAAGATTTAGCATGGCAGTGATTGTTTAATTGGTCGTGTGTGTAAAACGTTTTTGGTTTTAAGTGTTAGGTGTTATGACCACTCGGGTAAAGTCTCTTGTTCTTGAACTAATGTTTATAAGATAATGGTATATTCAATTAAAAGGCTTGTGTTTAGAACTTGGTTAAGTCTATTATATCCATGCAGAGATTATATACAAAGGCACAAAACTATATTTGCGTATACCAGAGTAGTGATTACCAACCTTTTTCATCTCACGGCACTGAAATGATCGAGGCACACCATTAGTGTTTAAGAGAGATTTGATCCTTTAAAAGAAAAAGAAACTAATGATGTAATAATCATATTGCCAACAATATACTGATCATTGTTTTTTCAAAAGATTTTTGAATGTTTGGTGCGTATTTGTTTATTCTAAACATTGAAATAACGTGTCATTGAAAAAGATGTCATTCATGAAAAAATAAGGAGAAAATTTACAACTGCCTTTTGGGCCTTCAATGAACAACGAATTTTATTCATTGCATGACTAGAAAGAAATTAATGCGTTCCATAAAAGTACCAGCAATGTCAAATCGTATTCAAATGTTATTTTTGTATTCATGCTGGGGAAACTGTCCCACGGCCCCACGCGGCACACCTACAGATGCTGCGCGGCACATTGATATACCGCAGTACATTGGTTGAAAACAAATGTACTAGTGGCAAGGAATTATTACATGACAAAGATCCGACTATCTATATTATCTCATGATCCGATCCCTGTATGTTTGTACGTTAAATACCGCTACAGAGCTGACTCAAAAGGGGGCTACTTCCAAAGAGACGGCGAAGCTAGAAATTAGGGTAAGTGATTGGTTTTCGTGGTCAAATTCCCTGAACTTTTGGGTAGCACCTCGTATATAAATATTCCAAATTGAGTATTTTTGTTTAATTTTTGCTTCATTTTTTTCTCACAGAAAAGAATGTTACTCTTGCACAGTATGAGGATATAAAAATATTTTTGATAAAAATCTTAGTTCGAAAGTTCATTAGTTGAGAGATGATCCGTTTTTCTATAATGGGCTTTTCATACCAGTTCCAGCTGCTGAGGCCATACTGTGGGGACCCAAGGTCTACCAGGCGTCCTCTCTCGCCAAAGCAAACTGCAGAGCAAGAACAGTAGAAAGGAGGTAGCATTGCAAGGCAGTAGCTTCTCCCAGCTGTCACACCTTCTTCTGCAACCGTTGCAGGCAAAGGTCTTCCTCTTCCACATAGACTTTGCTGGTCACTTGAAGGCCTGCAACAGACGCAACAAACAATCTTCCTTCGCGATGCCAAACCATGATATGTTATAATAAGTCGGGAAAGTAGCTGACCATTGGAAAAATACTGATTGTCACATTGAAAAAGCATAAAAAAAGAAAACGAAAAACAGTTATATAAACATGGCACCACAGCAGTGTATATAAATGTTATTTTATACTACACATCATTAGATTCTTTTGAAACAGGGCTTACTTGAGTAAGTTACGCCCGAAACATATTTGACGATGAGGGATCAGTAAGTATAATAACAGATGTGACTCTGTTCGAGCCACTTCTATTCAGTGTTCACCCATGTGAATATTAAATCTGTTTTGTCGGTTTCAATCTCAGACTGCATGCAAACTAGCTTATGACGTCATTTTAAAGATTATTAATCACACAGAAAAACTTCAAGTTGATTCTCTATCATGCTTCAATCAATTTGTTTTTTCTCCCATTTTTTTAAAATAAGGTATCCTCATATACATATTTGAAACTAAACGGAACAAAACCACTTTCTAATTGGTATTAGAATATTAATGGGCTATTCCATTAATATACTTAGACAATTTGTTTCTTGATATCCCATGTTCGATCTCCAACCCCGCTCAACTACCAATCAATCAGACAAATAGACCAGAGCCATATGTTTTCTCTTCCCCTGGTTTCAGTCAATACGATGATCTTTCACACTGACGAAGACTGGGTCTATCTCTTTTGGTTACTTGGTTCCCCTAACATTATTACAAATCAATCTATTTTGATATACATTATTCATTTATCTTATTTTCATACTGTCATTAACATATTCTTCAAGTTTTGTAATCATTTCATTATGGGCAAGCTGATAAATTTTAAAAGGATCAGGACGCTTAGTCATGACTTTATTAATTTTTTTTACTAATTTCAATGACTTGATTGATCATTCTTGTAAGAGAAGAAACAATTTTCGGTATAAAATCAATAAATCCAAGAGTATATCTGACTATTTTCAAATATTCTGATAATAGATTTCCATGAAATATATGATATAGGATACTTCTTGTTATGAATGGTATACGTACGATATGGAACGGAAGTGAGTCTCGTTTGTCAAACAACTTATAAACAAACATTTCATCTTTGAGATCAGTATCCAAATCCAGGAACGTTGCTTACATTCTATTATGTTCATAGTCCAAGATCCTCACGGTATATATTACTATACGACTTTCCGAATTTTTCTCCATCATTGAGAGAACATAAGTCTATGTGAATACAAATTTTCCCAGAAAGGCGCAGGAACTATTCCCATTGGAATACCTATGATCTGCCAAAATATCCTATTACCTATTTCAAAGTAACATTCCCAATAAGATAACTAACAATAGTCTTAAGGGTAAAGCATGTAAAGTAAACACCACCCGTTTTTGTTTTACACCAAAAAGCTTTAGAGTTCATGGGGAATTATCGTTTAAAGAGTGCTGAAATCATAGGTTGAGATAGATTTAGTACCTTTATGGGTATTCATAATGTACGATTTTTCTTTGACGGGCATAGAATTATTTACTACCCAAAAGAGATTCAAATTACTATAGCATTTACTTTTATTGTGGCATTTCTGTATTTGATTGTATGTTGAATTAAAAACTTTGGAAACATCTTTGCTAAGAAGTTTAGCACTAAAAACTCTAGAGGCTAAAGCGAGCACCTATTGTTTTTTAGGCATTTTAGGTATCGAAAAGAATAAACATATATATATATATATATATATATATATATATGAACTTGAAATCTAGGACAAAAATGCTCGACCCATGTTTCTTGGTTCAACTATTTATCAAGAGTGGTGGATTTTCATTAGTTTCAATCGAAGTATTTAGCACAGTATTTAAAATGGATTTCGAATACACACACACATAAAAAATATGATAAAACGATATCATCATGAGAATGACAAAATTATTCTTAAATAAATTTTACAACGTCGTTAATTCAGTTTGAAAGAAAATCTTATTTATTAAATGTTACGAGAAGAACGAGATAAGACTGTTTTCTCACACACACGCGCATACACATATATATGTGTGTATGTATTGGGTCCCTATCCTAAAAAGATGCTTTTCAAACTAATCTCTCACATTTAAAAGGGCGGGTGATTTGAACACTACTGGGTGCACCATTATTTTTGCCATATCAATCTGAGCCTATTTATATCTTTCTGTGGTGTGAGTATATATATATATATATATACCTGAATACAAGCTCCCTTTTAAAATTCACAGCTTTTCATCTAATTCGATATCATATTCTTTTTATTGTCCTGCCTTTAGAATACGACGATGCAACAACGTGTCCAGAAGTGAACCCTTAGCGTTTCTGTTAGTAATCTATCAGGCTATCGTGAAATTCTCGCCCAACTCATAGGACATCTGCAGCGAACGATCTGCTCACTAATATCTTCTTATTCTTCTTTTTCTGCTTCGAAGTCATCTTCTTTATTCTCCAAACGGGCCGTTTTATCAATTATTCGAAAGGTCGGAGCCATTTCCAGTCCATTTTATCGCCAGGGCGCCCAAATAAGTGAATCACACGCGTGTCCATGTTCCTTTCTTGGATTAAGACCAAATGCTTCCATGATGAGACCGCAGGAAAGGATCCTTTTGTCGGCCAAGGATCAACGAGGCCACACAAACGGGAGAAAGTATTTCCTTATGCCGAATTGTGGGATTCTTGGCAACGTTTTCATGTGATCTACAGCATTCTCTTTTCTTTCCAGTCGAAACTCATGAATCGGAGCAAAGACGCATTTATCCTGATATTTCAGAAAAATGTGTGTCCACGTGGGTGGGCACAAGCAAGTGGCAAGCAACATGGCCTCTATTGTTGGCAATATGCTTATGCATTATCTATTCGATAAATGTTTGGGCGGGTCAATCCGTAGAGAGATAGAAAAATGGACAATAGCATGAAAAAAAGAAGAGAACGAACACACATTTTGGCAATGCTCTTATGAGATACCAAATTAATAAATCGTGTCCATTAGATTAATATATATATATATATATATATATATGTGTGTGTGTGTGTGTGTGTATATATATATATATATATATATATATATATATATATATATATATATATATATATATATATATATATAGGAAAGGAAATGGGTCTGCTGTAGGAACCAGGCATGAGATCGATAGGGTACCGTAGCTTTGCTCTTACCATTGAGCTAAACAGCCGCCATTGATGTTAAAGCCCAAATAAATGTTTCAACTACAAATGGAAAGAGCAAAACAAAATTGAAGCGGCTATCCTATCAGTCGCAGGTTCGATTCCTGCAGCAGCCCAATTTTCTTTAATTCTTTATTCTATTCACGTTGCCTAGGCCAAATGATACACCCACTGTGTACTAACAGGAGATCATTTTGAATATAGTCTCGATTTAATATAACGCAACTTATAATAATTCCGTCAGATCATATATTCATTTTTTTTATATCATAAGTGTGTATGTGTGTGTGGGTGTGTAAAGTAATATTCTCATAAGAAAGCAAGTTGATAAATCGGACACATTCGATTGATATATATATATATATATATGTGTGTGTGTGTGTGTGTGTGTGTGTGTAAATAACCTAATGATGAAATGAAGCAATTAATTTATATAACCAATATCGATGCACTCGGAAGCAGGTATCCCCACGGTTGACGCGACGCCCTACTCGTTTATCAACCAACCACATTTAAGACCATACCGATCGCATCGACAATTTTTGCATATAAGACGTTTCCATTTTTTTTTTTTTTGCGTTTGATTTTTAAAGCATCATCTCAAATGTGTAAGAAAAAAAATATCTCGCTATTTCGGACAACGTCATCAATTAAAAATAATCCGAAAATTTAACCTTCAGGCAATAATTAAAACACCCCAGGAAACAAATCGATTCATTTCACCATTTCATAAAAACAGAAAGAGAATTTATGTAGTAGTACGAACGCAAAAGACGGTCATTGGATACAAGTAGCGCCTCAAAATCTCCAAAAAAAAGGCCATTAGACCTCTTTGCTCTAAGCAAAATGTTGTACAAAAAATGCGAAATGCAAAAAGATTCATGATTGAATGAAAAACGTACACGCACACACACGTACATAGGAGAAAACTCGACTTTTTTTTGTCTACGGTTTGCGGTAATACGCAGTATTATGTATGAAACCTTGAAAATGTTTCAAAAGGCTAAAACTGCATCTTGGTAAGATTCTAAACACTTTGAATTGAAAAAGATTAAGAACAGCAAAGGTTTTGTTTTACTACTTTTCCGTTTAACGACTTACCCGCTGGGACGAAACCCCATCGTTAGTCGTGTGAAACCTGTACAGTAAAAAGTCAAGATCAATACGTAGCTTACAACAGTATTAGACTGCACACATTGATCAACTCTTGGTAAATATGAACTGGCCATCCTATGTCAAGGCTGACAATAGATATACCAGCAACTTTTACTGCTACGACAGTCGCAAGGTAGAGTGGATTGCTCATCGACTCATCTTCTCTTTTATTTGTTTATCACTTTGGCGCACCAGTCACAAAAACATGATTACGATGATAGAAAGAATAAAGAGTAAGTTGGATTCAGGCCTATCTAAAAAGCAGAAGTGCCAAAATGATGCAAGCAGTCTAAACTAAAATTCAAACTTGGTTCACTTCGTCTGTCAATTGAGTTGATAACCGTTGCGCTACCTCATGCTTATATATATTTCCTTGCTTTGTCTTTGCCACACACACTCACACATATACATATACATTATTGTGTTATCCACAGATAGCTGTATTACAACTTTTCAGTGTGGCTATAGACTATCCATTATCCCATCCAATACCACGAGGCAGGATTGAAACCTTCGCTTCAGACCCAGAGGCCGGTATCCTACCGCTGTGCGACGGAACTGTACGGTCAGTAAGGTTGAATATAAGTGATATATTTATTTAGCATATATTCCCCATTTACCAGAGTGCTCTATTCCTATGGAAGAGCATTGTATAAACTTACAATGAACGAGTTACCTAACTTAAAGAGTGCTCATCCATGAATAGGGGATTAAATAACTGTAAAATAAAACTTGATATAATCTAAATAACTATTGAAGGGTGGAAGTCAAACAAAAGAAAATACAAATATGCTGCATTAAATATTGATATTAAAGCGGGGGAGGTTGTGTTCTATCAACACAGCTAGAGAAGTCCACGGTGCAATGCCTATACCGTTTTTAATTCCTGACATATGTCCGTGGTTAACAACTGGTTATCACTAGTATGATATTTAACATTCAGTATTAAAATCCAAACGTAAGCAACGATCATAAAACATATTATTCTGTTTACAACACAAAATATCCTAACATAGTACATTAACGGGGATCGAAAAGTTACTGACTGGCGAAACGAGACATCTTAGTGTAATTTGAAGGACTGATGCTATTAAGATTATTTCTAAATCAATTTTTTTCCAGTGTAATATTCATGACCACACACACACACACACACACATATATATAGCGCATATATATATATATATATATATATATATATATATATATATATATATATATATATATATATATATATAGCGCATAAATATGTATATATATGTGTGTATATATATATATATATATATATACATATATATATATATATATATATATATATATATATATATATATATATATATATATATATTGTATTTATGTATGTATGTAAATATGTGAATAAATTGTAACAGAAAGGTACAGGCGATTCCCTGATCGGATGTAAGAAAGGTCAAAAAATGACGCATTTACATCCATATTCGTGACAGGCTTCGACAAATCTATTTAATAGATAAAAAAAGTAAATGTTTGCTCCATCGGATCAGAAGAAAGAAGGACAAAATGACTGTCACAGGTGATCATGAGTAGGTTGGTAGACATTTATAACACGTAGAAATAGTCGATTTAACATGTGTGTTAATATCGTGACTGCTTGGCATATGAGGATTAGGAGAGCTCCAGAAATCAGAGGTTTTACCGACGCCTCATAAACTCACCAAAGCCTTAAAAACCATGCTGACCACACGTGCGTGCTCACATACACACATACACACGCACACTGAAGTTCCTGTTTGAGCCGGGTAAAAAAGGGGGGAAAAAAACGGACTAAAACTTTCACTCCTCTTTTGATCCGTACTAAGACAACCGTTATGACTGGATAAGAAGGAGGAAGACACCCCCACCACTGTTCTCGTCCATTAATGGAGGGTGTCTCCTTTTACTGAAGGTGGAGGGGTACCTACACGTTTGGCCCCTTCAAAGGTGGAAAAAATTCCCCTCCACTTTTGACCCCTTGAAAGGAGGGAAAAGTTTCCCTGCGCTTTTGACTCCTTAAAGAAGGGAAAAGGTCTCTCCTCACTTCTATTGCCCCCTAAATACTTGTAAATAAACACATAAAATCAGAAGATATGCATTTGTATGTATTTGGTTTGGCTGGGCCCTTGTTTAGGTGGTATTTATAGTGTGACAAATGGTTTGTCCGTCACATACACGCAGATAGTGTGATAGCTCTTGCATATATATATATATGTGTGTGTGTGCATATATATATATATATATATATATATATATATATATATATATATATATATATATATATATATATATAGCGAAAGAGAGAGAGAAAGAGGAGGGGGAGGGAGAGAAAAACTGAGAAAGACTTTACCATTGACAGATTTAGAAATATCGATATGTAGATATAAATCGATTCTAAACTTCAAAGAGGTTAGCAAAAAGTCCTTTTGGTAGAGCATTCAGTGACAATTGAAAAGCAGTCTTGACTTCTCCTGCGACCTTTTTGCATTCATGAATTGGTCTTTAATCGATGATTAAAGATTTTTTGATAAAATCAAACCTATGCAAATTATCACGAACAACAATAATTGTTGACTTTTTGACAGAAAAACAAGTAGATAGGGATAGAATGATAGATATGCATGGAGATAGATTGATTAACGAAACTTATCTTGCAAATGTTTTGTGAATCGAACTCATTATCATGGCACGATGTCAATTGCTCTTAAACAGATTCTCCTCCCCCTCTCTTACTCTATCTCTCTCACATACACACACACTATATATATATATATATATATATATATATATATAGGTGTGAGTGTATACAATTATACTAGAATACTATGCGTAAAAATGCCTTGGATCACAGAATCTGGGCGCACTACCAAGGATTGGTGTAATATCAAGTTCAGTACAAACTATCATGATCAAATATCAAAAGATATCAATCTACGCACAGGTGAGAAATAATACTGATATATAAATACACACGCAAGCTTGTGCCATATCCGCCCCCCACACACATATAATCATAAAAGCGTTATGATATTTTTTACTCTATTTGAAATGAACTCCCGGTAATACACGTTGAATGCATACTAACCCTTAACAGCTTAAATAGAATAACCAATTAAAGAAAATGGGTCTGATGCAGGAATCGAACCTGCTTCAAATACAATTGTCGGCCTTGAAAGAAATAAATAGCGCAAATATTGACCGTGAATAACCAAAATACATTTACATAATTGGCGGATATTTAGCTCAATGGTAAGGGCAACACTACGTTGAAGCGGCAACCCTATCACGCACATGTTCGTTTCCAGCAACAACCCCATTTTCTTTAATTGTTTATTCGATTCACGTTGTCTGTGCCAAACGATACATTCACCGTGTTAATAAGAGGAGATCATTCCAACTAGAATTTTAATATGATATAACGCGTGATATATATATATATATATATATATATATATATATATATATATATATATATATATATATATATATATATATATATATATATATATATATATATGAGTGTGTGTTTAAAATAGACTACAAAGACAAAAGCTATGACTATGGATATCTTGGATCGGGTTGCCAAAATACTTATCTTTGTTAAGCAGAACAATTGTTGATTCGCTTGTCATCGGCAGCTCGTTCATTGTTGTGCCCGGTCACCAGAAAATGTTTGACCTGGTTTAAAGGTTATCACTTCGGTCAAATCATGATAGTTACAGACTGTTCACTTTTACAAAAAGTGTATTATAATAAGGTGTATCACATGCGCACAAATGCAGACAATATGAGAGAGCGTGTATGTGATTGCGAGCAGTTTACGTCTCAAAGTCACGTTGAGCGTTTGCAGTTATTAGAATATGCAAAGTATCCAAGCATAAAAAAAAATCGACAGAAAGTGTAAATGAGAGCACACGAATATATGCTCATAAATAAAGTAGACCATCATTAATCCGGCTACCTGATATCGGGTTTCTTTACTAATTCGGTACTTATTCAAAATACTCCGGGCCACTTCTGGTTTGCCCTACATCCGTTTTCCCTCCAATGTACTGTGGTAAACAGCTGGTCTGGCTGACCGGCTATGTGTGTATCACATGAACTGTTTGCGCCAACCATGCTAAAGGGCTAGAAATTTAAATAATTTCTCTTTATTATGTTTCGAAAAAAATGATCTTTTCGGAATTTTCTCTTTTAAATAGGTTTTTAGTGGAGGTCCAACTTACAATGTAGGTTTATGCTAAATTGGCCCCTTAGTTTGCATCCAGAAGCATTCACACTTGTTTATTGGAAATTCGGACTTTCTCCTAGTGAACACTGCATTCAGAAGGTGAAAGAAGTAAGAGTTTAAAGCTGTAAAGCATTCGAAACCACACACACACACACACACACACACACATACAATGAATATGTACATTCATGCGAGGAAAGGCAGTATATACATACATATAGATAGATGAAATAATCAAGTCATCCACGGACAGCTGTTTCATTATATTACAAATCTTCTGTGTGGCTATACATCATCCATTAACCCATCCAGTACCACGAGGTGGGATCGAAACCTTTGCCAGAGGCTAGCTTTTTACCTCTACGCAGAACTGGACGGTCAGTAAGGTTGAATTTAAGCGATGTATTTATTTACACACAATTCCCCCATCCACCAGAGTGCTCTATTCCAAAGTTGGAAGAGCATTTTAAGCTAATTATGAATGAGTTACCTTACATATATATATGTAGAGAAAGTTCTATGTTTACGTGCAAAATTGGTCCAAACAGAAGCAAAGAGATATCTGAAATTCTTCATATCTGAAAATGAACGTACGATTTGTCTAATGCTAACAGGGCAATCTAAACACTGACCCAGAAACACATACGTAAGAAGTCAGATTTCTTGCCTGGTCCCTGATATTGTATGATCAGCAGTATCGTTGGAAAAAAAGGAGTCATTGTTTGCGACAGATTTATTGCCTACATACAGTTATTTGAAAAGGCATAAAAAATATCATTCACCTCCACTTTTCATGTCAAAGTTATAATTTAATTGTTAATTTTTTTCTCTTTTTTGGTGAAAAGTTGATTAGGCAAATGTAATTTAAATTCATAAGGTAAGCAAAGCTGCTCGATAAAAATGTGTTTTCAATTTTTCAATTAAGCAGATGTATTTTTAAATTCATTACGTAAATAAAGCAAGTCAATGAAAACTTACCAAAATTATGTTTTTGATTTCAGTCAGCAGCCGTCTTGAGTTATAAACTGTAAGTTTTATTATTATAAAAATATGTTATCAAATAACTTTATTAGGCATAAATAAGGAAAAAATGATATTTCCCTAAATCTTACCTTCATTTTTTAAAGAATGTTCCAAATTTTTAGTCGAATAAAGACTCTGAACCCTTCCAAAAAGGAGTAAGACAGTGTAATACCAGCTCACTTATACTCTTCACAGCCTGCCTCGAGATGATCTTCCGAAACCTGGACTGGGAGAAAAGAGGAATCAAAATAAACGGCAATCAAAAGAGGAATCAAAAATAGACGAGAAATCAAATAGAGAGGAATCAAAATAGACGATTTGCAGACGACATCGTCCTTTTTGCAGAGAACCTATACGACCTCCAACTAATGCTAGATGAACTAAACGAAGGTGGCAAGAAATTCGGCCTACACATGAACTTCAGTAAAACGAAGGTCATGTGCAACGACCACATCGAGAATAAGAACACAACTGTCAAAATTGAAGATGCAAGACTGGAGAAAGTAAACCACTTCATCTACCTAGAACAACGAAACCCTATGAAACCCACAAAAGAAGTAGAAATCAAACGAAGAAACCTACTAGGATGGCAAGCCTTTAGTAGAACAAGCTCAACCTTTCAAAAACAAGATGATCACATTAGACCTAAAAAGAGGAGTATGCGATCAAAGCATCCTTCCGATAGTCACTTATGGAGCTGAAACATGGAACCTAACCAAGAGACAGGTCTGCTAACTGAGAATCATGCAACGTGCACATGAGAGAATCTTGCTCAACCTCACATGGAGAGATCACAAGACAGCACAGTATATAAGGGAGAAAATGGGAGTCCGAGACATTATAGAATCCATTAGAAAACTCAAATGGCAATGGGCTGGTCATGATGCAAGAATGGCCTCCAGAGATCACATGCGAAACTGAGGCCGGCAGAATACTAAATGGAGAGCTAGACAAATTCAGAAAAAAAACTGGCTCCGCAACGCCCATGATAGAGGAATGTGGTAGATCCTGAGGAAGGTCTATGTCCAATGATGGACCTTAAAAGACTGATGATTATGATGATGAGTGTAGAAAGGTTTACACCTTCAAACAACAAGCATTGAAAAAAATTTTCAAAGGAATTTTTGTGTCATTTCGGTCACCTATTTCCCAACATGTGTGTATATATATATATATATATATATATATATATATATATATATATATATATATATATATATAGCAAGGTGATATAATTATTAATTGATGTATGGTTAAACTATAACCAAACAGGAAAACAATTCCTTTAATATATTTCTCTTTAAATAACACAACCAATAAAAAACGATCATTTACACGATGTATACATGAATAAGTATCCGTAATGGAAGAAATATTCCAATGCATAATAATAACAAATGTTGTGGTCGCTTAGTTTGATTTCATGATTCACTACACGAGTGTTTCTGCCATTCGGTGCCATCAAAGCTTGGATCCAACCAATATAGAACTATCCATGGGAAAAGAATGGAAAACTCGGGTAAAGGCAAACGATCTTGAGAGGTTGTCTCTGTGCCTTGTTACGATTTCAAGAAATGACCTCAAGTGATTTGTAGTGATCTGAAGCGTTCATGTCACATGCCTAAAAGTAAAGATGTTCCCCCATTGCAAAATTACTGCATCATAGGTGCAACTTTGTGACTGACAACTTTTGCTACAAAAGACAAGAAATGACACATGGCTGCGTCGAATGACCTCGATGTCCAAATTACATTTTAATCAATTCAGCCGAAGAAAAATATTTCTCTACGCCAAATTTCAGTTTTATAGGCGCAAAAATATGGCTAATAACTTGAAACAAATGTATAGAACTGACCAAAAATGACCCCAAGGGATGTCAAATTAAATTCTGTGGTCAACATCACATTGCCTTTGACCTTCACCAAGAAGCGATTTGCCCTTATGCCAAATTTCAGTTATATGGGTGCGAAATTATTGCCAAAACCTTAGAAATCACGAGAAATGACCTTTGATGACCTTGAATAACCTTCAAGGTCAACGTTGCTCAGCCTGTAACCTTCAATGTGAGGAGATATACCCATGTGCTCATCTTCGGCATCCTCGGTAGAAGATTGTGGATTACAACCCTGGGAATTGGCTAGAAACGGCCTGAAATTGCATACGACTTTTGTGATGGAAGGTTGTGCAACAATGCCCAATTTCAGTTTCGTGACTGCTGAAATATGAAATGACTTCTGGTGACCTCGAATGACCTCAGAAGATGACGTCACATAGATTGCGATTTTCGCCAAGTGACTTTGTACTCATGTGCGAAATTTCAGCATCCCTAGTGCAAATTTGTGGCCAACAGATCTGAAAATTGACTAGAAATTACTTCTGGTGACCTCGAATGACTTTCTAAGACGACTTCATGCAGCCTATGTGGTAATTCTACCTCTCCTCAGTCCACGTGCAGAAAAGGCCTCGTGTTTTTTTGGCGGAGAAAAAGCACGAATAAATAAACAAAAGGCTAAAATATTTGTATATGTCTGTGCACGAGTGTGTGTGTGTGTGTGTGTGTGTGTGTGTGTGTGCACAAATGTATTTTCTAGTCCAATGTTCTTCTATTATTTGCCATGTATGTACGCGTGTATACGTGTGTGCGCACGTTTCATATACACGTATTTGTGTGTTTATATACAAACGACGCAAACTAATGTCTTATAAGACAAGAGAGACCTAATGTAATGGATGAAATTGATACGTAGATATTGAAATAAGCTGATCTATCAAGTCTATCAAATGACAAAATATTCCTCTATTGTTTACATCATTGAATAAAAGCTCTTGTTTGAAAATTGAGGTGTCCGTTTATTTTTCTTATGTCTATGGTTAACGAGACAGACTAGAAAATGCACATTACACGTCTAATGTTTATTAATATATTTAACCACACGTGTACACATTCATATGATCGTGCCATATGCACCAGCACACACGCGTGTGTGTATGCCCTGACATATGTTGGTGGGTTGACAGATGGATTTGGTGAAGAATCTGTGATAGGCGTTGTCTGTAATCTGATACAGCCGTCTCAACATGAAGAGGGTCGAGAGAAAAAAAAACCAACTTTTTATTTATAATCATAGAACTTATTTGTCCATCTGTTTTCTTTCAATAACACACTGCTGCAATTAAGTTTATAAATCGATTGATACGGTATAAACATTTTTACTTCTGGCTTAGGGGTTTCATTGTTTGTCATTTGTTACCACACACCCAACATCAACAGGTCTGTAGCCTGAGACTGTTAGTTGAGTTTTGATCTGAAACTTTCATTGTATAAGGTTTCATCTATGTCATTGATACAGAAGCGTTGGTCCTCGCTGGAGTAGACGAATACAAGTAGTTTAGGTTCCTGATGTGGAGAAACTATTGCTACCATAATTAGTTCGAGCCTCATAGGGCACTTGACCAGTGTGGCCTTGTGGTACACTAAGCTAATCTTAATTATAAATTGCGTTATATCATTTTGAAAACTCCATTTGAAATGATGTCCCGTTATTACACGGTGAACGTATCATTTGGCGTAGACAACGTAACATGAACCTCATTAAAACGGCAAGTTTTGAGCCAGGCACATACCGTTGTGACGGGAAAAGAATGCGTATTCTATACTGTCATACTAATACCGATACGACATGTTATGTGAAAACAACATATTAAGTTGTATTTGATACATCTATCCAATTTCTGTTGAAGAAATTGCTTGCTTGCTCTTCGGTCTGAAAACGCTTTACAATTCCAAACAAGTGAAAATCTCAGTTGATTAAATGACGTACGTACATTTTTTTTTACTATTCTTTCTGTACGCTTTGGCAGAAAACTTCACATAATGCTATACGTTTTTTGAGGATAACGTGAATGAACAAAAATATCATAGAAATATGATATAAACTGATATCAACTGATACCATTAATTGAATCTTGATTAAATTCAAATGACAATGAAAGACAACCGATGGACATCACATCTCACAACATGGATCTCCAGAGATCACATAAGAAACCGAGGTCGACAGAGCACAAAATGGAGAGATGAACTGGACAGATTTAGGAAATATTAGCTCCGCGACGCCCATGATAGAGAATCGTGGCGAATCCTGGGGAAGGTCTATGCCCAACGACGGACGTTAAAAGACTGTTGATGATTACCTGCAGGCAATGGTGGCTACAACTAACGAAAAGGCTGAACTGATAAACCGCTAAAAATTTAGCGGAGGCTAATATAACCGCTAACCACGAACTTATTATATGCAATATATATATGAATGTTCATTCTTAATGGAATAATTTGTTTTAGCTTGTACATAGAACTTCTCAAATAAGTATGGAAAGTCAATATCAAATTATGCCATCATCATCATCATCAGTCTATTTTCGTTCGATATAGACTTTACCACACCTCTCTATCATGGGCGTCGTGGAGCCAATACCATCTGAACTTGTCTAGTTCGTCTCTCCATCTTGTGCCGGCATGTGATCTCTGGGGATCCACGTTGTGAGTCGTGATGTCTTCAATTCTTGTAACAAGACCAGCCCATTGCCTTTTGAGTTTTTTTAATGGATTTTTTGATGTCTCAGGCTGTTTTCCCCCCTGATGTATCTTGCTGATGTATTTTGCCTTATGATATCTCCATGTGAGATTCATTAGTTCATTTGATTGAGAAGATATCAAGCGAGGAATCACTCTAAGATGGTAAGCCTTCAGCATAGCAAGTTCAATATTTCAAGAACAAGAAAATCCCATTGGACCTAAAAGGAATGATATACAATCAATGCATCTTCCTGATAGTCACCTATGGAGCTGAAACATGGAACCTAAACAAGAGATTAGCCCTTAAACTAAGAAGCATGCAACGTGCATATGAGAGAATCATGGAGAGTTCACGATATATCAGGATTAAAAACAGGAGTCCAAAACATCATAGAATTCATCAGAAAACTCAAATGGCAATGGGCTGGTCATGTTGCAAGAATGGCTGACAAATGCTGGACGTAACGACTCACATCGTGGATTCCTACAGATCACACTCATAATACAAGATGGAGAGATGAACTAAACAAGTTCAGAAAGTATTGGCTCCGCAACGCCCATGATAGAGAGATGTGGCGTATCCTGGGGGAGGTTTATGTCCAAGGACGAACGATAAAAGACTGACAAAGATTATGATGATGATGATGATGATGATGATGATGATGGTGATGATGATGATGATGATGATTAAGTGGAATAATCCTTAATTTCTTGGTAAAAGGGAAATGATTTTGTCAGCTGAAAATTATGAAATCGGAAATAAATTTTGCTGGAAAAGCGCTATTGTTTCCCTTTTTGCGAAGTGAAGTCCAATATTCAAATAATTTGTTGATTTGCTATAATAAAACACGAACGTATTGGTTTTCTGGTGCAGTTTCCTAACAAAACTTCAAATGGTATACTGCTTTGAATGATACGAGTTTCTGACTGTTGGGTTACATTTTGTACTATTTACCGTTGATTGATAACGTGTGAGAATATCACTCACGTCACAAGACAAATGAGAGGGCCAGTTTTTAAAAGCTACTCACACCGGTAAAATGAAGAAAACAGTCATTGATTATCAGTTTATCCTGTCCAACAACTTTTGTCAATTATTATTCACTCTCGAGATATCTATTTGTTATCGCTTGGGATCGTGTGCCAGCAAATCCCATCAATACTCTCCTCGGTACTTTTGCTTCATAATTTCTGTATTTCAGACATTTACACGTTCACACTAGATATCTGGTTCTTACTTTTTTCCAACACTTTTCTAGATATGCTTTCAGAATCCAGCTCCACCGTAGTCGGGATAGTCTCAATTCTTCCTCCAATACCCAATTCGTTCAATCTTGAGTCTGATATTTCTGACACTGTTCCAGGTGTGAAAACTATTATGGGCACGGCTCTAACCTTCAGTATTTTCAGTTTCATTTTTTTAAAACAATTTTTCTCTTTCTTTCGTCTTCTCCTTGTGATTTGCTAATATACTTTCGTTTGCTATCTGACAGGTTTCTTCTCCTCTGCTTACTACTATCCAATCCAGTCTTCTGGCTTGGATGGGATGCTGAGTTCGAATTTCATAATCTCAGCGTATCTTATGCAGTTTTTATACCGCTAGTAACTTGTAAATTGTAACTTTCGCTGTAGATCAAGTGACAGCAAACTTACCAAATACCCCGGCACACTTCTCAATATGCTCGCAGTTTACACCAATAGTTGTGACCTGGATGGTTCCCAGTGCTCCAATTACGCCAAGCACAACTGACACCTTCATGTTTTGCGATCTTCCCAATTCCTTTGCGAGGGCTGGATTTTTGTTCAGCTTTGTAATTTATTTCAAATGCACATGCTGGCCTCATTGGAATCCATTAACCGATAATTTATCTTCTCCTTGTTTACAATATCTAGATCCGGTCTTCTGACCTGGATTGAGTTATTCACTTGAAGCTCATTGTCCCAAAAGATTTTATATTTTTATTCTCTAACCCAGATTCTTGGTTGCCATTATACTATTGGTTCCCAGAGTTAAACACAGTTTCCGGGAGATCAGACTACCTGTTCAGTAATACCTATTTTGTTTACTCGTTCCGAGTTAAATTGATGGATCCGTTTGTTTTCACTGTACCATCCCCTATCTCCATACTGGCCGCATTTCTTATTTTCCTGTGTCTCGTCTCGCATGGCTTTTACGTATGTAATTGGTTCTTATAGCATTTTTCTGGGTCGTCAATAATGATCATGCCACTCTCTCCAGGGGTCCTCTTATCAACAATTTCCGTGGTGTTTTGTCTGCAAGCTCCTTCAATTAGTCCCCTGACATGACTGAACTATTGTTTCCATTTCGGTTTCACATTTTTGGGTTTCCTGGTCCTCTATCAATCTTCTAGTTGGTTCTATTGCAACCTTTGGCTGTCGTAATCAGTCTTTCATCACTCTGCCCTGTATAGCCCTCAAGACCCTTGACGTAACCTTCAATACTGAAGAGCTCCTTTTCCTCCCTTTTTCCTTTCATAAATCATTTATCGACGTCATATCGAGTGCATTCTAATCGACTCCATTGTTTTCTAAGTTCTCAGTTTTCATCTTGTCCAGTTAAAGAAGGGTCTTGAATATATCTCAATGAAAACTGCCCAAATATTCATTCTTTCAATCATGTTATTGTACATGAGTTTAGTTTAAAAAATTTCACTTTTTTTAAAAAGTATACTTTGCTTTTTTTTCGATCTCATTCTGCTCCATTGAATTTGTTGATAATATTATTTGATACTTGGACTTTTAATTTTCTTTCCCGTCGAGCGTTCTGATAATTTTTAGATTGTGTAATTCAGTACCTTCTCTTATTTTTTTTCTCATTATTAGTAGTAAAATAGAAGTTGTTGCATTATTAACAATTATAATATTTGTCAATATTATCATAGTTTCAATTTTCCTCGTGTAAAATTCGTTTCATTGTGTTAGCGTTTATCTTAAGACTTATTTTCCATTGCTCAGATTTAACCATTATTGTTAACAAACGTAATATATATTTCATCAACAGTCCTCAGTCTAGACGATTCTTTGCTTAGATGCAGACCTCATTAATAGCATTCAATATCTATTCGTTTAATGCCATGACGTTAAATATATTTGAATAAATGATTTTACATGTGATGAGATAATTACATGTTTTCCACCGGCGTTAGTGGTTGGTGTACGAGACAAAACATTCAGCCCACTCCCTTGGTATCTACTTGACATTGAGCTTATCGTAGCCCGATAGAGAAATTTGATTACGTAATTGGTTTATCCTCATTCGGTGGCCTTGTGTCTGATTATGCTGAGTTTAGCAAATAACTTTATGATACATATGATTTGTGACATCATCTTGCAAACCAACCATAACGAGTTTGTTCCTCCGTGGGTGCTGCATTAATATGATCACATGCGACAGCTGTATCAGTCCAACAAATCTGGCTATTAATTGAACTATCAATCAATCGTTCAGTTCATCTTTCTGCCCTCCTCCTCTCTCTTTCTCTCTCTCTCTCTCTCTCTCTCTCTCTCTCTCTCTCTCTATATATATATATATATATATATATATATATATATATTTAAAGCTGTTTTGTCCTATTGAATGCAACTGAACGGATATTTATCAAATTTACTACCAAAGAGTATCAGTTTTTTGGGGCTGAATAGTCAATTTCTCAATCACCTGATAAGTCAATACGATCTCAATTAATTGAATTGATAACACTTTCATTAAATCTTTTACTTGTTATCAAACAGCAGGTATAGAAGAAGACATAAGTTCCATGATTTAGTTCGAGGTCTGGTGATAATAGCACAAATCAGAGACTGTTTCAGACACATTTACAAAAAAAGAAACAAGATAAATGAACGAATTATACAGGCGCAAATAAATAAGTCGATAAATTAGGCGAAATGAATATAATACTTTCAACTTTTTCTTTTGTGTTAGCATCATAGAACCCATCAGAAAACTCAGATGGCAATGGGCGGGGTCATGCTTCAAGAATGGCAGACAACTGCTGGACATCTCGACTCACAACGTGGATCCCCAGAGATCTCATGCGAAACCGTGACTAGCAGAATATAGGATGGCGGCTCGAACTAAACAAATTCAGAAAGTAATGGATCTGCAATGACCACGATAGAGTTGTGGCGAATCCCGAGGAATGTCTATGTCCAACAACGGACGATGAAAGACTAGTGATGATGATCCCAAGTAATAGTCAATAGAAACCTCCCACAAATAAATAACAATAATAGCAGTGATTAGATATCTGGTTGTTATCACTGGAGATTCATTGAAAGCAAATTTCCTCAGACTTCCAGCACTTTCCTCAGTATCTTCAGAGACCCATGTACTGCTAGGGTTGGGCAAATCGGTAGAACAAAACAAAATCGACAAGTAAAATAATAAAACAGGATACGAGACAGAGTTTTTGACAAAATCTTTGTACAGGGTTTTTATTTTTTTTATTTTCATTGTATCATTTTTTTTCATTCAATAAAAAACGGTGATCAAAGGAAGACATGCTTTCTTTTCTTTGTCTTGTATATGTATACATACATACACACATATATATATATTTATATATAAATTCAAACTGAATAGTAACATTTTACACTCTCTCCCCTCGGAGATTTTGGAAGCATTTTATTTTTTTTTTGTTTATTTTGCGAATAATTTGTTCCCACAAAAATGTCGTCTGCTACGAATTAGGGTCGAAAGAAGTGGACAATTCGTTTGGACACATTTACAGAGAAAAAAAGGAAACAAAACAAATGAACGAATAAATATAGGCTCAAATAAATAAGTCGATAAATTAGGTGAAATAAATATAATATTTTCGAATTTTTTGTATTAGCACAACTGCCTGATTCGCAGGTTTTGTAAAATAAAGACTGGTATGATTTTATGAATGATTTTCATGTTTTTCGGGATGAACGCTAGATTATTGTTATAATTGGATTAATTACAATTAGTTAAAAGATTAAGTTTTGTTAGCATTATGTTCGTAATATTGGATCGAATTAATTACCGAACTTCAAACTGGAGCTTTCTAGTTTAGTAATTATTTGCGATCACAAGTTCGTATAAAAAAGCTGCATTACAATGAGTATCATATTCATCAAGACTCAGGATTCTAAATTAATACTTATGTATCTAACGAGCTATGAATTCACCTTTCCTAGAGACCAGATTTCGATGAGGTTACTTGATTACTAAGTGCTGTGTATCTGAATTCCCGCTTAATAAGTTGAGCAAGATATGTTCAATCAAACACTGACAATTATCTTTATCTGGCTTTTATCCTATCCGGGGTCAATTATTGTCATCAAGAATGGAGGGACAACCGTTGAATGAATGTGAGATCTAGTAAGAAAAATCAAATTTAGAAGTAGAAAGTAACTTTTAACAGAAAAGGTGATAAAAAAATAAAATAGAAATATTGAACTCAAAATAATTTTAAAGCAAAAAAAAAAAAAAAATAAAAAAGAGTAATGAATAATTGTGTAAATTAAATTGAACATTTTGGAATGATTTGAGAAAAAACGTTTTCCTTTTTACTTTTTATATTACCAGCTATTGATATAATTCACTATTCGCAAACTGGACTTACAGCCAGCAGTTTTGGAATGGTCTGAAAAATTGAAAAGGTTCAAAGCATTCAATTGTGAGGTGTTTATTTTAAATGGAATGGCCTAATTAAATTTTTTTCTGGAATGTATTTCAAATGACAAATGTGACGCATGTTATGTATACTTTCACAAACTCACATATACATATAGGTATATATACATACTTATAATGAAATATACACTTATGCATATAGGCATGTATATACATATTGTGAAATATATTATATATTCTAGTTTTAGATATTGCTTTTCGCCTGTATTTTCATGTACTGTGTTGGATAATGTACATGAAAATATATACACTAATCTTTTAAAATCCATGGGTTGGAGAAAATAGAACTATAACCAATTCATTAAGAGTCAAAAGTTTGGTTTGTCTTTCTTAGAGTCTGGCAGTTTAAACATCAAATGTTCTTCCCTGTTGCAGAAAATCAAAGAGCGAACATTTTACACAGACAACGCTGACTACCAACAAAGGAGCGTGTTTTCACTGGTTCTTTGGGAATTAAAATTTACTTTACATTCATGATTAACAAGTTTTGCCGATCCGACACATGGGGTATATTAAGGTTCAACGCATTGGCCAATAAGGTCCTCATTTATATATATATATATATATATATATATATATATATATATATATGTATATATATATATATATATATATATATATATATATATTTCTTAGTTATCTCTCTGCCTGTGTCTTTTTTAAGCAAAAAAAAAAAAAAGAAAAAAAAATGTATTGCGTCGAATATCTAGCGAAAAAAAAAAAGATAGACACATTGTAGCGGATATTTTACAGTGGCCAGCGTGCTGGGCACACGAGACATTAAATGTGAGCTTGATCCTCACCGGGTGCCCTAGAAATGCGGAATCGGTGCAAAACAGTTCAACGAATACTTTTTTTTTTTTTTAACTTGAAAAATGCAAAATAATTGCTTGATTGGGTTAATTCATTCGTAGACGTATTTTTTTTGTACGTGTCGTTTTATATGTGTGTCTGTGCATTTAAATACCGGTTGCTTCATAAAATAAAAAATTCAATTTTTTTTTTCAAAGTGGTGGAGAGATCAAATTAAATTTTTTTTTTCTTTTTACAGCATGTCTAATTTTCTTGGAAGTTCATTGATATGTCATTTTCCTAACGCAGTTTATACAAGTATACTTCTAAAATTGACTAACGTTGATGCTGCTGTGATCGAAGCAAAATCACTGTAATTAGAAATTAATTAGTTTACCAGATAAGCTATAATACCACCAACCCAATAATCATTATCATTATTATTATTATCATTATCATTATCATCATTATTACGATGTTCACATTAGATATCTGATGGTTATCGCTGGAAGTTGAGTGAGAGCGAATCTCCTCAAATCTCAAGACATCTTCTGATAGCAGTATCCCTTGCATCATCGTTATCGCCATCATCAATTCTGTAGCTATTATTTGAGTGTTTTGATTTCGACACGAGTACAGTCAGATCTATTCATTAGTGTTACAAAAAAAAAAAAAAAAAATCTGCATCAAGGCCATTGGATTTTCGAAGTGGGGGGTTGAGTACCAACTCACATCTACCAACCTGTTAGAACATAATGTTAACCTCTTCGGTATGAGCAGTTCCCTTTCAGCTTTTACATCGTTATTTATTATCATGATTTTTATATAATCATTTGTTTATCTCGTGTGACACCTCCATTGCTTCTTTACCTGGATGGTTACTCTTTTAAGATTAAATATTCAATGTTAGTTCTTCAGCAATCGTCGTATCTATTCCGTTTGGTTTTGTTTGTCCTTTTAATAAATAACAAACGACTTGAAAAGAAAAAAAAATGGAATCAAAATTTGTAAGAAAACGTAATGAATTGTTCAAGTTCAGTAACCATCAGATTATATAAATATTTATACATAATCATGTGTTTGATAATACAAACATTATATATATACACATGTACACATTCTCACACACGCATATATATATATATATATATATATATATATATATATATATATATATATACATATATATATATACATATATATATATATACATATATATATATATACATATATATATACATATATATATATATATATATATATATATATATATATATATATATATATATATACATATATACATATATACATATACATATATATATATATATATATATATATATATAT